>JAMJFZ010003581.1:9850000-9995000 GCA_026225945.1 Cricetomys ansorgei | reverse complement strand
TAAGCCCAGGAATGCACAGCTGTGAGGCAGAGTGACATCTGTGGTACCCATGTCCACCACCCATGCATGACATCCATGCCTCTGTGTGCATGTGTGTGTGTGCATGTGTGTGCATGCATGTGTGTGTGTATGTGTGTGTGTGCATGTGTGTGTCTGCGTGTGTGTGTGTGTGTGTGTGCATGTGTGTAGGATACCACACCACTGAATGCACCAGGTCAAGAGAGGTGCCCAGAAATGGATGAACTAACGGCAGGCACAGCTGAAGACTGACTCCCAGTGTTATAGTGAAGCGGTCTTCTGGGACTTGGGATGGTGACCATGGCAGTCTTGGGGTGTGATGAGCACAGAGAGCTACCTGCCTCCGTGTGCATGAATCTTAACCCTGATCCTACAATCAAAAAGCTGTGACCCAGAGGGCAGTTCCTTGACGTTCTGTATGCCTCAGTTCCGCGCCCCCCTCTTCCCACCTTGCAAGAGGGTCAGGGTTCTATTTGTTATTATTTGTTCTATTATTAATAGAAGCCTGCCTCCTGGGTCTATTGGGCTAATAAGACAGCAGGCCAGCACTTGGCATATGGCAAATAGCCATTTTTTGACAGCTCTTATTGGACTCAGAAGATTTGACTTTGATTCCAAAGCCAGCTCTTCCGTCAGGCACTTTATTTCTTCCTGCTTTAGCTTTATTTGAGATGATTGGTCTTAACTGTCAGTTCGATGGGGTCTAGAATCAGCCTAGGGGACACACCACCTCTGGGCTTATCTGTGCAAGTGTTTCCACGGAACAGGAACTGGAAGACCCATCCTCTAAGTGGGCGGCACCTTCTAACAGGCACTATTGCCTGCCTACCCATCTTCCTTCTCTTCTTTCTGAATGAGTGCTTTTTACTGCTCCTGCCATTTCTCACTGACACCAGAGCTCAGATCCTTCAAGTCTCCCAGCAGGCACGGAATACCAATGACTCTCCAGGGAGCTTCAGGTCTTCAGTGGTAGGTTGGGACTGCTAAAGCCCCAGCATCACAAACAGAAAGGCTACTGGATTCTTAGCCTTTCCATCGTACAGATGGCCGCTGTCTGACTACTCAGCCCCTATTGTGTAAGCCAGCCTAAGCACACACACACACATACATACTCCGCTGGTTCAGTTCCTCTAGAAAGCACTGTCTAACACATCATCTCACTTTGCTGTTGTGAAGATCACATATAGTCATACGTGAACTCAATGACTGTTCAAATGGGAGCTGATCTCGTATCGCCAAGTGAAGGGACAGCATCTGAAGAAAGGAGAAAGGTTGGTGGAGCAGGTCAGGATTGGTGAAGGAAGAGGGATCAGGCCTGCCTCACAAGGCATCGGGAGTGCTTCCTGTAAACACAGTTTTATGCGAGGCCATCTCTCTGCACTTTGAGAAAATCTCTACCATGGGTAACTCTACTCCAGCATATTCTGCAAACAATGGTGCTGACTCCCACCGGCTCTATAACAAGAAGCAGCAATTTCAAGGTAGGATGTTGTCCTGAGTCTACAGAAGACAAAGTAGGTTTCCACAGTATGTATCTGGGACAGTGTCATCTCTAGGAGGGACACATACACTCTCATTCTCTCAAGTGCACCTGTCCTCAAGTCCTTTGAGGTGCCACAGTGAGTTGTGGCCATGAGTAATTTGGTGCTTTCTCTTTCCATGAACTTGGTAAGATGTACGTGCTCTGCACCATTAAAGTTAGACACTGACCTATGATCTGTTGCATCCAGCATGTGATGGCCAATGAAGTGTGGAAGCACTTTGGTACTTGACTTCAGCATTCCTTCTGTCCATGTGATACCTCTTCTCAATCTGGTTCCCGTGTGGGGCAACACACAGACTCTCCTCCTTACACTGAACCTGTAACCCGAGCAAGGAGTAACTCACCTCTTTGTGAAACTGAAGATATGGTACTGTTTGTTTCTTCAGCAAAATTTTGCTCACCCTGGCCAGCAAAGCCCTGAACCATGCAGTTACCACCCCTGAATTTGATTGCTGGTCCATTCTTCAGGGGGAACCAGGATCTACTTGCCCATGACTTACTTCGAAGGCAGCCATGGAGACAGCGGAAGAGGAGCTGGCACGGAGATGTTCCCAGCCTTGGGAGTGTGCTGCCGGCTTCAAGAGATGCTGAGCTACCCTTGCTCATCCATACTGGATCTTGTCCTCAGTTTCTTCCCCAGAGTAGCACTTGACTATATATTAATATTCACATATAATTCTGTATCAGTGATTATAACTAATTGTTATATAATTAATCCCAGTTGTATTAATAATTATATAATTCAGTGAAGTAATATATTATTACTAATTGTATGCATTAATTCACTTAATCTTCATGAGGTAAATGCTTTGTCTCCCATCTTCCAGACAAGGCATCTGAAGCTCAGAGGAGTTGAGAGTAGTCGTCTCTCAGGATCTCACAGTTCTTTCGAATCCAGTGCACATGGCTCCACAGTCCTCTCTCCTACCACTGCAGGGTACCACAGAGTTGGCACTGTCCCTGGCCTGGCTACCTGCCAGAGTTTCCATGTCTCCCATTCTTGGGAGACTCTGAAGAAGATAAAGACTTCCGGGCATTGTCTGTGTGGAGAGGCTGTAACAGGCTCAGAGCCTCTTGGTGAACTCCATTACTTTTCCTGTCTCCCAATTCTACTCTTAGCTGTTGTCTCAGGAACAGCTCTTTTCCTGGCTAGTTTAGAAATAGATGGCCACTCCCTGAGGTGTGTTTCCAGTATCTGTGGCTATCCATTGTTCCCTCAGAACCTGAGTAAGACGGCCAAGCTACAGGAAATGAAACTGGATTCTAGTAGTTCTCTTCTTTCTTGCCAGTAACTATATTAGGATTAAGTATGCAAATTTTCTAGCCAATAAGACGATGAGGAAGCCTATGAAGGGGCTACTGGGAAATCTTTTTCACTTGAGGAGGGATGTCAACTCGTCTTGCTGCCTGGAAGTTGGGCTGCCATCTTGAAAAGTTAAGGAACGAGAGCTGCTGGGCAGAATGGACAGACGGCGAGAGCCTGGGGCTTTGATGACCTTGCAGAGCTGTCTTCGAGTTGGAATTAGTTCCTCTAGAGTCTAGACTTCTAGTTACATGACCTGAATAAACCACAGAGGTCAGAGGAACTTCACGGAAGATGAGCCGAGTCCCTTTTTTTGGGGGTCCCCACCACAGCCTGACGGGAGGATAGACAGGCAGTGCCATCTAGGGTTTCGAGACTGACCAACATGGGTTTTGATTCATCCTCTTGAATTATTACGTTAGGCAATTTGGTCACAGCATCATAAAGAGCTAACCAGCAGCGAGTGGACGCGGGGTGGTGACCCAAGTGTGGGGTGACGGTAGCCTGGGCTTCTCTCACTAACCTGGTCTAGGCTTGGGCCCACCGCTTAACATGCCCAACGTATGAGGAAGGAGGAGGAATGTTCTGCGCAGAGGCCTGAGCACAAGGGCTCGTTTTCAAGCCCAGTTCCCCACTTTAATTGAGTTTTACTGGAAAGCCCCGTGCAAGCACTTTTCCTGCCTTTCTGTCAGATTTTTATTCTCGCTGATAACACAAATGGGAGAGGCTGCTGAAGATAGATTGCTAGTGTTGGTGGGTGGAGATGATGGAGCAGATGGGCCACTGGGCTGGAGACAGTGGAATTGGCTCCACGCTGATCAGGTTCAACCTTTCCCCACTGTTCTCTCCTCACGCCTATTCTGATTGAGCACCTTCAGCAGGCAAATACATATAATCCTTCACCCCGAGGTCACCCAGAAGGGAGAGGAAGGCATGGCCCCACTGAGTACCGCTGGGTACCACTTTTCCGTTAAGGCAGCCAGGACAGCAGCAGTTACCTAGAGGATGCTACCACACCTCTCTGTAACTAGCATGAGATGACCAGAGTCTCCGGTGGGCGGTAGCTACTGGTAGAGCAGGCACTGGCTGGTAGTGTCAACGAAGAAAGGATCTGGAAGAAGGCAGTTTTGAACAGTGCTACCATGTGAGGTGACTTGAAAGAGCCCAAAGGTTTCTCGCTCTACTGATAAAGGAAGGCTCTCAGCGATGGCTCCAGTGTGGTCTCAGTAAGGAAGAGACCCAGCCCTGCCTTTTGTCATTGGTCGTCAAGCTACAGGGAAAGGTCCTGCCTGTGTCATTCACAGTCACGTACAGGTTTCTGTCCTCACACTGCAAAAGGGGAAGAAGGCAGGGTGACTCAGACTACAGCATCAGTTTAACCACACAAAGCAAACCAAAATCAGAACAAGTAAACGGGCTGTTGAGACGGCTCAGCAGGTAAAGGCGCTTGCCACCAAGCCCGACAATCTGAGTTCAATATTTCAATCACCCATGGTGGAAGGAGAGACCCAATTCCTGCAAGCTGTTCTCTGAAACCCATACATGTACACTCTCACATGCTTACACACACATACATATACACTCGCACACACGCTTTTTTTAAAATGTGTGAACGAATCCAGCTGCCTCACAGACGACCAGTGGTGTCTTTTCGCTAGTATTTTTCTCTAAGTGGAAGATGCTTATCTGAGAGAAGAAAAAAATCCCAAACTTCTCAGCAACTTGAAGACAATCAAATCAAAATGAAATGCCCCCTCCTGATGCCAGTGTCGACTCCGGGGGATCCTGGATAAACCTACTTCCTGGTTTTCCCTTCAGGGTCACGTCTTTTAAAATGAAGTCTTTGCATGGGAAGACATCCCTAATGATGTAACAGACACCGGGTACCCACCAAACAGATCACAGAGCGAAGCATTATAGCATCAGTGACAGCCCTTTTAAACACCAGGTGGGCTTGCCAGACTATAAATCCTGATGTGTATTTTTGTTTCTTTGCTTGGGTTTTTTGTTTTGTTGTCTTTATTTTATTTTTAAAATTTATTTGTATGTCTCTCATACAATACATCCCAACTGCAGTATCCTCTTCTCTACTCCTCCCAGTCCCCCACCCTACCCCCTCTCCCCCAGATCCACTCCTCCTTTTCTCTTCAGAAAAGAGCAGGCCTCCCAGGGATGCCAGCCAAATACAGCAGAATAAGATACAGTAGGACTAGGCACAAACCCTCATATCAAGGCTGGAAGAGGTAACTCAGGAGGAGGAAAAGGGATCCAAGAGCAGGGAAAAGAGTCAGGAGACAGACAGACAGACAGACAGACACACACACACACACACACACACACGCACAAGCACGCACGCACACACGCACGTACACACGCATACACATACACACACACACAAGCACGCACGCACACACGCACATACACACGCACACGCACACGCACACTCCTACTGTTAGCTGTCCTACAAGATAAACAGACATATACGCAGAGGACCTATGCAGATCTATGCAGGCTGCATGATTCCCGCATCAGTCTCTGTGAGCCCCTATAAGCCCTGTTTAGTTGATTCTGTGGGCCATGTTCTCTTGGTGTCCCCAACCTCTCTGGCTTCTAGAATCCTTCCTTCCCCTCGTCTGTGGGGTTCCCCGAGCTCCAGCTACTGTTTGGCTGTGGGTCTCTGCATCTGCTCCCATCAGCTGCTGGAGAAAGCCTCTGTGATGATGATTGGACTAGGCACTGACCTATGAGTATAGCAGAACATTTTACTGGTTCTTTCTTCTTGTTGCTTTTATGTATTACTGGCCAATTGTGTTTTGTTCTACTCTAGGTCCCTGGGCTATCCAGCTTCCAGTTTCTGGACATCTAGGCAGTGTTGGGCATGGGCTGCCTCTCCTGACATGGGCCTTGAGTTTGATCACTTATTGCTTTCCCACTCCCACAAGTTCTGTGCTTCCATTGGCCCAACATGTCTAACAGACAGGACAGATTGTAGGTGGAAGGTTTTGTGTCTGGGTTAGTGTCCCAGTCCTGCCACTCAAAGCCTTGCCTAGTTACAGAAGATAGTCTGTTCAGGCTCCATATCCCCCATTAGCAAGAGTCCTCTCCAGGGTCACCCTTGTAGATTCCAGGGAGTTTCCTTTTCACTAGGTTTCCATATCTCCCCTGAAATGACCTCCAATTCCCAATGTCTCTCTTTATATTCTCTCCCTTCATCCCTGCCCACCCAGTTGATCCCTCTGTTCCCAACCCCACTCCACCCCCAGTCCATCTGCAAAATCTATCTTATTTCCCCTTCCCAGGGAGATCCATGTGCACCCCTAAAGCTCTCCTTGTTACCTATGCTCTCTGGGATTGTGGATTGTAGTATGATTATCATTTACTTAATAGCTAATATCCACTTGTAAGTCAATACATACCACCTTTGTCTTTCTGGGTCTGGGTTACTTCAGTCAGGTTAATGTTTTTCTAGTTCCATCAATCTGCCTGCAAATTTCATGATGTTATTTTTCTTAACAGCTGAGTAATACTCCATTGTGTAAACATACCACATTCTTCTTTATCCATTCTTCGGTTGCAGAACATCTAGGTTGTTTACAGTTTCTGGCTGTTATAAGTAAAGCCACTATGAACATAGTTGAACAAGTGTCCTTGTGGTAGTGTGGACTGTCCTTTGGGTATATGCCCAAGAGTGGTATAGTTGGGTCTTGAGATAGGTTGATTCCCAACTTCTGAGGAATTGCCATACTAATTTCCACAGTGACTGTACAAGTTTGCACTCCCACAAGCAATGGGTGTTCTCCTTGCTCCACATCCTCGCCAGCATGAGCTGTCACTTGTGTTATTCATCTTAGCCATTCTAACAGGTGTTAGATGGATTTGATTTGCATTTCCCCGATGGCTAAGGGTGCTGAACGTTTCTTTAACTGTTTCTCAGCCATTTGAGTTTCCTCTATTGAGAATTCTCTATTTAGATCTGTACCCCATTTTAAAACTGGGATTATTTGGTTTAGTGATGTCTAGTTTCTTGAGTTCTTTGTATATTTTGGAGATTAGCCCCTCTATTGGATGGTGTCCTTTGTGTTTCAGAAGATTTTCAGCTTCATGAGGTCCCATTTATTAATCGTTGATCTTAGTGCCTGCATTATCAGTGTTCTGTTTAAGAAGTTGCCTCCTGTGCTAATGCGTTCAAGGCTATCCCCCACTTTCTCTTGTATCAGGCTCAGTGTTTCTGATTTTTTGTGGAGGTCTTGGATCCATTGGACTTGAGTTTTGTGCAGGGAGATAAATATGGTCTATTTGCATTCTTATACATGCAGACATCCAATTAGACTAGCACCATTTACTGAAGATGCTTTTTTTCACTGTATATTTCTGGATTCTTTATCAAAATCAGGTAACAATACCCTGACTTCTTCCTTTCCAATTTGTATCCCCTTGATGTCCTTCTGTTGTCTTATTACTCTAGCTCAATTTCCAATTACTATATGGGATAGATATGGAGCGAACAGCTTTGTCTTGTTCCTGATTTTAGTGGAATTGCTTTGAGTTTCTCTCCATTTAATTTGATGCTTGCTATAAGCTTGCTTATAAATTGCTTTTATTGTGTTTAGATATGTCCCTTGTATCTCTAATCTCTCCAAGACTCTTTATCATGAAAGGGATTCAGATTTATCAAAGGCTTTTTCAGCATCTAATGAGATGACCATGTGTGTTTTCTCCCATTTTGTTTGTTTATATGGTGGATTACATTGACTGATTTTCATAGGGTGAACCATTCCCGCATCTCTGGGATGAAACCTTCTTGATCACAATGGATGATCTTTTTGATGTGTTCTTGCATTTGGTTTGCAAGTATTTTATTGACTATTTCTGCATCTATGTTCATAAAGGAAATTGGTCTGTAATTCTCTTTCTTTGTTGGATCTTTGCGTGATTTGGGTGTCAGGGTGACTGTGGCCTCATAAAATGGGCAATGTTACGTCTGTTTCTATTTTGTGGAATAATTTAAGGAGTATTGGTGTTAACTCTTTTTTGAAAGTTTACTGGAATTCTGTGCTAAAACTGTCTGACCCTGGGCTTTTTTTTTTTTTTTTAATTTGGGAGATTTTTAATGAAGGCTTCTATTTCAGTAGAGGATTATAAGTCTATTTAAATTGTTTATATAATCTTAACTTTGGTAAATGGTATCTATCAAGAAAATTATTTATTTCTTTTAGATTTTCCAATTTTGTGGGGTCCAGGTTTTCAAAGTATAACCTAATGATTCTTTGGATTTCCTCAGTGTCTGTTATGCCCCCTTTTCCTTCCTGATTTTGTTAATTTGGATATTCTCCCTCTGTCTTTTAATTAGTTTAGATAAGAGTTGGTCTATCTTGTTGATTTTCTCAAAAAAAAAAAACCAAACATCTTTTTGTTTCATTGATTAAAATCTGGTGGTTTTTAAATGTCCATTTCTGTACATATTTTCAGGATTTTTCTAGAATATGTTCATTTCTAAATGGCACAGAGAGCTGGTTCATGTTTTTTGCCTTTATGAAAATGGCATATTCATTACATAATAGACAACTTGCTTTTTGTTTTTAAATGGTGTGTGTGTGTGTGCTGTAGCATGCACATGGAGGTTAGCACAACTTTCAGAAACCAATTCTGAAGGTTCATCTTCCCCTGTTGTTTCAAGTCTCTCTTGCTGTTACTGCTGCTGGGGATACTCCAGAATAATAGGCCCACAAGCTTTGGGCCAATTCTCCTGCCTCCAGTTTCCATCTTGCTCTGGGTTGGGATTGCAGGAGCATGCCACCATATCTGACCCTTTAGATGGGATCCAGAAAAAGCACTCAGGTTGACAGACTTCGACAGAAAGTATCTTCACCTATGGAGCCATTTTCCAGCCCTGTAGATAGCTCCTCTTTGTTCCAGCATCACCTGTGTGAGCTGTGTTCATGCTGATTTATGTAGCTCTGTCAATAACTTTTTCTGGGTAGATAGGTATTTTGCTAGTTTGTTTGCTCCCATTGTTTTGATTGCAACAAAGCTATGCTGAATATGTACACTCATATCTTCTCAAGCACTCATGGGAGATGTTAGGCATATGCCCATGAGGGGAATGGCTGGGTAGTTTCCTCCTTACTTCTAGAGAGAAGAGAGTACAGTGAGGGTTCTCTAGAAATCCCTAGTGGAGAATCTCTCATGTGTGTATAGCAGGAACTTTTTGCCTGCTGTATGGTAGTAGTGTCCACTGAAATGGGCTTAGGCTGTAGTCAAGGGAGCCAGAATCTCTGCCTGTCACTCCCCTGCCCTCCTAAGGAAGTATGGACATAGAAGACAACATGTATTGGGGAGTCCTGACATCACAGATCTGTGGGAGCTGTGTCCTTGTCTGTCATGTGACTTGTGTGTGGAAGAATTAACAACCATAAGCTTAAAGAGCCTTAGGGAAGTGAGACATTCAGGGTTCAGTCCATTGGTCAAGTGTTTTCTGCGCAACATGACAACCTGAGTTTGGAACCAGAGCACCCTCAAAATCCAAGCACAATAGGGTGCAGCACAGATGGAGATAGGAGCAGCTCTGAGGCTTGCTAGCTATCTAGTTTACCTAAACTGGTTAGCTCCAGATCAGTGAGAGACCTTGTCTTAAACGATAACGTGTAAAGTTATTAAAGAAGATATCCAACATTGACCTCTGGCCTATACACACACACAACACATGTAAACTGGGTATGGTGGAGCATTCTATAACCCCAGTACTTGGGAGAGGGAGGCAGGGGAATCAGAGTCAGCCTTGGCTACAGAGCGAGCTTTAGGCCAGCAGACAAGGATAGAAGGACTCAGATGGTACCTGGATTTGTTACTGGGCCCCACTCAGAAGGGACTCTCTACCAGTTCTGCTTTCACTGTGGCTACTGTAGTGGAGGTGGGGTTCAAAGATATTTTCCACATAGACCCTGGTCACATGAATCGTTCAGGGACTCTATCGTACCTGGGATTCAAGAAGAGCAGGTGTCAGTCTTACAACGTCTTACAAGGCAAGTTCTAAAACCCCTGGGGGCCTGTCACTGAACTATTTTCTCCCACATTCTTCTCTGTAGCCTACAGCAGAAAGATGACATTCATCTACGTCGGGAATGAGGTTCAATTTGAAGGCACAGAGGCAGTCTGAGATCTTTAGGAGCAGCGCTTGCATAATCTCCAGAGCCTGTAATTCTCACTTCCCTAAATGCTTAGACAGTCTAAGAATCAGAGTGTTTTAAACTCCTTTAAAAATCAGTTCATCTAAGCTCCAAGGGATCTGACGCCCCCTCTGGCTTCCACAGGTACTGCACTCCAGTGTATATACACACTGACAAACATACATATGAGCGCGGATACTATACCCATAATTAAAGAATAAAAATAAATTTTAAAAAACTAATAAAGGGAAATAAAACGGAGTTAATTTGCTCTTATTAGAGTCAACCCTCCCTGGTCCCTCAATGAAAATTGACTTCTGGTTGCTTTTTACTCCTCTAGGACACTGACCCCACATACAGAGGCTTGGAGAGGGGGCCCTGCTGCCATTTCTTCGTTTTAGGTTGAAGAGTGTGAACCAGAGCTTGAAGGCAGCTGGGTTCCTAGGAGCTGGAAGACCTCTCCCTTCACCGGCTCCCACGCTGGTGCTGGCCATGGTGCTGAAAGAGCTGAAAGGGTGGAGGTGGGTCTGCAATTCACAAGTCTGATCTCCCAGTTGCAGCCCGAGGTTTCCGTTAATCTCTGCCCCGGGCCACCGGATCTATTTATTTCCAGCAGAATAAATAATCGATCTAAATTTTTCTAAGGAAAACACTGTGCATTCCCGCACGAGAAGCAAGTCTGGGGTGAGTTCCTGCCCCTGACCTGGCATCAGAAGTGACTCTGCCCTTCCCATAGACCACTGGGTTCAAGAAGAGAACGATCCCTCACCCCAGGAGGCCTACACTTAACATTAGGCCAAGGAAGAACCATCAGGTTTCCATAGCTTTCTAGGGAAAGGGAAGCAGAGGGTTTTTTGTGACCTTCATCATTATTTATCACTGTCTTATTTCGCTATCCCCAATACACCTGATACTCTTTAATTGACCCTCTTGACATTTTTAAATAAAAATTAAATTGCTTGTATCTGTGTGTGTGCCACAGCGCATGTGTGGAGGTCAGAGGACAACTTGCTGGAGTCAGTTTTCTTCTTCCACAAGGAGGGTCTCAGGAATCAAACTCTGCTCTTCATGATTGGCTGGCAAATGCCTTTACCCACTGAGCCCTCTAGCCAACACCACTCTGCAATTTAATAACACGGTAAACACTAGGCCTCCATGCAGAATCTCTAAAATAGCTGAAATGTTTCTCCCTGTAAAAGCAATTCTCCGAGGTGATAAGGTGGCAGTCTGGAAGTCCTGGACCTGTATCTGTAGGTCTCTGGGGAGAAGTCCTCAGCCCAGGGCAGGCAGAAAAGCACTGTTCTTCCAGCAGTGGGGTTGATTATAGGGAACTGAGGCAGAATGGGAGCAGTAAGGAGCTCAGCCTGAGATACCAGGTCTCTGGAAATTCAGCAAAGGAAGGAAACTGACAGACATTCACGGTCTCCAACAAACCAAGGGCATTTGGGGAGAGATGTCCAATAGGACTCCTGCTGTGCAGTGCTGATTAATACCTCAGAGTTCTTCCTAATCAGTTGAACCTTGATGGGCTGGGGGTGGGAAGGAAATAGAGGAGGGGAGCAAGGTGTGGGAGCAGGGCACCGACAGGCTGGTAGCCCATCAGCTCTACACCAACAGGCTCTCAGATTGTACACAAGCCGGCAAGGCATATCCTTGAACCGCTCCTTCTGTTCTGTACAATGGGGTGAAACCTATCTTAGAGTGTAGGTGTGAGGGTTAGATGGAATGGTGGAGAGGAATACGGAGCAGGAAGCCTCTAGTTTGTTAGTCAAATGTAACCGTCAGCCCGGGCCACCTGGGTCTTTCTTGGCTTCTCTAGGCTTTTCCAGCTCACTGTGCTGTCTCTCTCACAGGAATTTCAGACAGGGACGCCCACCTATCTACCCCACAGAGAAGAATACAGCAGGGCAAGCTGATCCATGGAATACTTGACCAGAAGCCAGACACAGGGATTTCATTTAAAACCTTTCCTGATACCAACTGCTGCCTGATAAACCTTTAAAACGGATGCTTGAGGCAATAATTATTGCTTGTCTTTCTCACGAATCTGGGGATTGACTGGACTCAGCTGAGAGTCCCTGGCTCAGCTCTCTCACCAAAGACAATGCTATGGTATCACCTCAGAGACATCTGTCTTACTGAAGTACCTGGTAGTCAATGCTTGCTGTCACAGGATCCATCACAGAGTGCAAACCTCCCATCAAGACAGCTGTCATTGTCATCAGATCAGTGGTGCCTGCTTGTGAGTGTCCATCTCCATGGGGCTTGTTAATCCCCTCATAGGAGGAGGTGAGGAAGGTCATCAGACCCTCACCTGAGATCCCAGCTCCTCCGTTCAGCTGTTTACAGGCACTTCTGGCCTGATCGCTCTTGGTTTCATGGATCTCAGGGAGATGCTAAAGAACATAGGTTTGGAAAAATTAACAGAAGGTGGTTCCACCTGTGCTACTATGGGGACACCATCATCCACACAGGGTGAAGATTTTCCAGTGTAGCTGCTTTGGGGTCACCCACACTCTTGTTGGTAACCCCTTACCCAGGCTTTATAGGCTCAATAAACTCCTTAGTTCCCCGGAGTGAATGATGGTTTGTCATTGGGGCCTTAGGAGGAGGAAGCAGACACTGTTTCCATCTCCCTGTGGAAGGAATTCTCACAAAAGAGCCAACCAGGAATAGCCCCGTGGTCTCTTCCTGTGCTATGCCTTCCTCATAGCTGGATGGAGTTCTGAGAGGAAGTAAACAGGGAGAGACAAGAGGAGGAAGAGATGGAGACAGACAGATGGGCAGGCAAAAGCTAAGACCCTAGATGGCAGCAAGGTGGACATCTAACCCTTTTTTGACCTAGCCTTAGAAACTGGACAGCTGCTGTGATTTCATTAGAAACAAGTCACTAAGGGAACCCACCCTCTGGGGAAGGGATGGCAGTCTATGCTGGAGACAACTGCAAAGCTTTCCCACCACAGCCACACACAGCCATCCCGGAGAGACCTGTTAGGCTCAACCTGCAAACGGAGGCAGTGGGCTTTGGCACAAGAAAAGCTCATTCTCTGTACAATGTTTTTAATTAAAGAGGGATATGTGATCCTAGTCTTAGGAAAAACAATTCAGCCATTGGGAATCTTTCATTTAATCGGAGATATAGGCCTAGCAAAGGGCCCTCCAAGCTTAGGGTGACACAGTTTTATTGTCTGGTAGCCACTGTCTGAGGAGGCGTGGTCCATCCTCAGGGAGCTCCTGTCTGAGGAGATGTTGCCCATCCCCAGGGGATCCTTAGTCATAAAGAACACAATTTCACTCTCCTGGACTGGAGAGGAACCTGTAACACAGGATCAGAATACAGTTTTATTCCCAACTCTGCCAATAACTAGGTGGGCCTGTTTCTCTGTAAGCTGTGATGGTGGCCATCTGGCACAGCCAATTTTACAGGTTTTATAAAGATCAAAGACATGTTAGGAACAAATTCCCTATATGAGGGAGTTGGAGGGACGGCTAGGGATTAAAGAACTCACTGTTCTTCCATGTAATCCAAATTCTGTTCCCAGGACACCTGGAACTCTAGCCCCAGGGGAATCTAATGTTCAATTCTGGCTGCATGGGCACTGGCATCCACTCATACAGACATACAGATAAATAAAAAATAAAAATAAATCTTCAACCCTGCCAGTTACTGCAGTGTGTCGGATAGCCCGGGGGTTTCTATGGGGCAGGACGAGAGCTGGTAAGGAAGGGTGGAGATTGCACTCATCCCTCAGGCAGACACCAGACCTGTGTTTTCCTCAGCACGCCTCCTACTCCTGCTCAGTCTCCTGTCCTTCAACCTTCTGCCACTCTGCCGCAGATAGAGAAAAGATTCAAACAGGCCTCTGAGGACAGATTGCTGAGGCTGGAAGCCATAAGAGCTGGGAGGAGACTAGAGTTCTCAACAAGGCCCGGCTCCCCTCAGGGTCTCCCGTTCTTGCTATGAATGGTGGCTGTCTCCACATTCTACCTCGAAGATCTGTTACAAGGATGAGTAATCTGCACAGGCCACACCCACTTTCCGTGCACTGCTTACGGCATTGCTGGGAGTATTGTCCCCGTTTTTCTGAAGAAAACCCTGGGGGTTGAGAAGCTGATGAGACTTGTAGGTAGTGCCAGAGACCCACCCGTGTTTCTTTATTTGCTTTGTATGAATGAGTGCCTCTCAACGCGTATATATGTACACTACGTGTGGATGTACACCTGGTGTCCACCTGAACTCGAACCGGAGTTACAGGATTGATCACCGTGGATGATGGACACGGAACTGGGTCTTCTGCAGGAGCGGCAAGTGCTCTTAATCACCAAGCCATACCTTTAGCCCCTGTACTCAAATTTTTGTTGTTATTCATTCATGGACCCAATAACTACACTCTAACAATGCAGGCGCCATGTTAGACCCTGTCAGGAATCAACAGTTTAGGGGACTCTCCTCTCTTCTTCCAGTCTGACACCTCTTCTACAGAACCAGACAAGGTGTGGTTTGTGATTTCTCTGTGATCACTGATTCCCTGCTGTTTTCCAAGAATCTTCCTATCTGTGCCTCAGTTTTCTTGTCGGTGAAATGCCAGTGGTACCACAGATTGATGAAGGATAAAAAGAACTGCCATATGGAAATAACCAGAACAGTTTCTCTGTAGATAAATGATCAACAGATGGTATGTGTTAAAATTACATGATGACCAATTAATTGTCCCATAGATAGGGGATGGGGAGGGGTGTAGTCCTATGCCTACTGTGGCAACTCACCAAACAGGACACGGAAGCATATTCCTAGCTGCAAGCCCTGCCAGACCTCAGCAGAGGGAACCATCATCCTGGCTAGCACAGTACTCAATCGACAGTGGAACCCTGAACATCTGAGCTCAGGTTGCTTTAGGGATGCAACACTCCTCAGGTGCAGATCATACACAATCAAATATCCCCCCCCACACACACACAGAAACCCAACACCTGCAGACAATACAAAAGGCCAAGGCCTATGCATCCCTTTTTCCAACAGTGCACAAAAACAATTTCAAACATAGCTAAAAATAAACTTACCCAACATTTCTCCTTTTCTGAATTAAAAAAAAAAAATTGCTTTGCCTTTACAACTCAATTTAACACTATGCCAGCAAAACTATTTACAAGAGGAACTGTCATGAGAGTTGCCAATGCACAGGACCAAACGAAACCAAACATCTATCAAGCTTTCTCAATGTCTTTGGACAGCAGAAAACCATTATCAATGTCTAATTATTTTGAATTCACTTACGATCTTCTGGGATCCTCCAAAGGGCTTAGGTGACTTCTCTGGCTCTGCCCTCTGCGGCACACAGAGTTTGTCCTCCAGGGTCTGGCTGGCTCCACTCCACTGCTGCTGCTGCTCTTGGTGGTCGAGCACTGGCATCTTCAGAACACTGCTGGGGTCCCTTGCTGCAACTGGTCTGCACTTTCACCAATAGCCTCTCCTGGGCTCTTTTCATGGTACCAAGCTTCAATTTCTCTTCATGACCCCTTCATGTGGGTCTTCAGCTGCCACTGAAGCTGCACTTTTACCAATGGCCTTTCCTGGCCTCTCATAAGGCCAAGCCTCAGCTGCTCTCCAAAGACCCCTTCATGCCTTCAAAACCAGCACCAGCTGGGTGACTCTTACAGTACCAAGTTTGGCTGCCAGCATGAGATACAACCTCGGCCAGTTCTGGAAAACAGCTTCTGTGCGCTGACCCTTAGGAGACACTTTCCCGATTTTAGGATAGAGTCTGGTTTGCAGGAAAAATAACTGGTCGCTTTGTCTGTAGGAAGGTTCCTCTCACAGATGGAGTTCTCATCACTATCACCAGTGCCTGGACAGCTTGTCTTTCTCTTAATCAGGTTTGCAGAAGAAGAAAAAAAAAAAAACTGGTCAGTTTAACTAAGTGGCTTTATGACTTTCAAGCTGCAGCTTCCACACCAGCGGGGGGTCCTGAGCCAGTGGGAAGAATCTCCAGCAAAGTCTTGGCAGTTTGCCATTGATTTTCACCACTGCTACAGGGAAGCATACCACCCTTCCCATAGATCTCAAACACAACCTCTTGAGCTTCACACACATACAATGCATCTATTAAAAAAAAATAAAAATAAAAATAAATTAAAAAAAACTCAGTTCCTGAAACAGCACGTTACCGCCAGTGGTGGGAGGGAGCATGGGCTCCATGATCAGGAAAAGCAGTAAGAACCTTGATTTTTCCTGCTCCCAGCTGAGTTCTTTATCTCTAAGGGCCTCCATTCTGTGGCTCTCACCTCAGAGCTTTCTTTCTCATTTTTTCACAGCCTTTTTCTCTTCATTAGTTCCTTTCTCTCTCTCCTCTTCCTTCAGGAGCCTTAAACGAATACCTTAATCTCTATCCTCTAGTAGCTTCTCTGAGTGTACTTTACCAGACTCTGTGGTCTGCAGTTTCTCTTCTTCCTTGTCTCCAAGTTGGATGAGCTGGTGTGATGTCCTGCCCCTCGTTGGTGCACCATTTGTAGTAGCATGTCACTGTGGAGTTCAGCAAGGAAGACAAGGAAGAGCTCTCATATGTGCCAACTCTGCCAGACCTCAGCAGAGGGAACCGCCGTCCTGGCTACGGCCATACTTAATTGACAGTGGAACCTCGAGCGTTTGAGCTCAGGTCATTTTAGAGAGCCAGCGCTCCTCGGGTGCAGATCATAAGCAATCAAACGTCTCCCACAGAAACCCAACACCTGCAAGCAAAATACAAAATGCCAAGGCCTATGCATCCCTTTTGCCAACAGTGCAAAAAACAATTCTCAAATGTAACCAAAAATCAACTTCCCCAACAAGAGGTAGGGGTGGGTGGGGTCACTATTCTTAGCCTTTGCCAAAAGTCTGAGCATAGTCTTTCATTGGAATAATGAAGACAGATGACGTAAGGAGTGACTGTGGCGGTGATGGTGGCCAACTCAAGCCATGGTGCTGCTGCTGCTGCTGCTGCTATGGTGGTGGTGACAGTGGTGATCATGGTAACGATGAAGGTGGTGGTGGCAGTGGTAACCAAGGTGACGTTCATTGTGATGATGTGGTGGTGGTGGTGGTAATGAATAAAATGATTGCTAATAATGATAGCACTAATGGTAGTGATAATAATGTAAGTTATTTTGATAGTTAATCTTCTTGTCAACTAAACTTTCTTCATCTTGACAGAATAAGTTTCTTAGAACTGTGAGTCAAAATAAACCCTTTCTTTTAACTTTTCGTCAGGTATTAATTTGGTCACAGTGATCGTAAATAATGTATACAGTTATGATACTGATAGTGTCCCATCTGTTTTTCTTCACTATGACAACATACACAAGAAAACCAACCTAAGTGGGGAGGATTGATTTTGGCTCACGGTTTCAGAGGGCTCAGTCCATGGGTACTTAGCACCATGCTGTGGGCTTATGTTGAGGCAGAACATGGTGTGGTTGAGTAAGACATTACCTCATGGTGACTGGGAAGCAGAGGGAAGAAACCTGGAGACAAATGCATCCTTCAGAGGCAGCCCCTATAACCCTTCCTCTAACCAGGCCACACCTCCTAATAGCTCCTTCATGTACGAGCCCTCAATGTTGTCACACATCGGTGAAGTCTGTGTTCCTGTGATCCAGCCATCATTCAATAGATCCCTCTGCTGGGAGCCAAGCCTTCAACACCAGAGCATTTGGGAACACTTTATATCTAAACCATGATGACATCAGAGGAAGAGAAGGAGGAGGAGGAGGAGAGAGGAGGAAGAGAAGGAGGGGCAGGAGGGGAAGGGGGGAGGATGGAGAGGGGGGAGCTGGAGAGCTGGCTCAGTGGTTAAGAGCATTTGCTGCTCTTGCAGAGGGCATGGATCCAGTTCTCAGAACCCACATAGCAGCTCACCACCAGTTCCAGGAGACAGGTCCAATGCCCTCTCCTCCATGGGCACTAGGCGCACATGTGGTGCAAATGCAAGCATGCAAAACACTCACAGGCATAAAAATAAAATAAATAAACCTAGAAGGAGACAAGAAGTGGATAGAGAAGAAGGGGACCGAGGAGGAGGTCCTGACCAGATAGTGTTTTCTTCCACGTCCAAATTACACAGAAAAGATTGGGCCACCACTTCTCACACTGAATGCAAACTGGTCAGAGACTGCTAGAGCCACTTAGAGTCACTGCCCCACTTCCTACTGTATTGGGACATTTACTTTTAATTAGGTGCCCAAGGGCTGAGACGTGGTAGCGTATTTTGCCTGGCTCGTGAAAGGCCCCGGGTTCGAACCCTAGCAGCGCGAACGAGTGCGTAATTTAGTTTGGCGTATAAATATAAACGAAGGTAACTTCATTACAGCTAATATGCATTTTGCGGTGGAGTTGGAGCTAGTGAGCTGTGAGGAAAGATAAACCGCTCAACTTGTGCAGAAGACATTGCTCTTTTTTTTTCTCTCCTTGCCTTGTTCCCTGGAATGTAGACGTGATGGGTAGAGCTCCAGCTGCAAAAGCTGACCGTGAGATAGGAATGGAGAGCGTGGGGGTGGCAGAACAAGATAGGAAATCTGAGCACCAGGTCACCCTTCACTGATCCGAGGAGGACTGCTTCCTCGTTTTTTAAGAGAGGTGGGTAGTTCTGTCTTACTTAAGCCGCCGCTGCTTTGCGTGTTTGTTTTCTGTTGTGACCGGCTAAGTCTAATTCTAACGGGCACACTCACAGACAGAAACAGGTCCCCTGGCGTATACTGTTCACCCACACAGGAGCGTTCAGAGATCTTAAATTCAAGTCCAGCGTTGAGAAACTTAGAATACGCTGCTTCACAAAAAAGGCTGAATTCAGGCTTCTTCCAAGGAGATGGAGGACCTGCCACCCATGGCTGCAACACTGCTTGGCTGAACGAAGAACTAAGCAGCAGCTGTGTCCTTCAGCTGGGGATGGCCCATTCACAGTGCTCGGAGCCCGCTTCGCTCTGCCTTCCTGGCCAGGTCGGGCTGGCTGTGCACTTGAGTCCATGGGGCAGTCATCCATTAGCACAGTCTTTGGAGTGCTCCCCTTCCCTGGGTCTCCCCGTGGGCCCTAGGCGTTGTGGCCTCTGTCCGCTGCCTTCTAGAACCTGCAGGAGTGGCCGGCCATGTCTGACAGTGTTCTGGGCCGAGATTTTCTCTGGAGGCGTGGGGGGAGGGGGGGAGGATCTAGATGGAGGTAAAACCAAGTAGAGAGTCCCAAAGCCCAAATATAAAGAAGACATGTGTAGGCTAGAGGCAAGGACTTCCCCACGTGACTCCACAGCAGGCCCACCGCAGAGCTCACGGTAAAGTGTCCCAGCTCTTATCTCACTGCAGTAAGTTCTGCCGTCTTTGCGTGTTTGATCTGCTCTTAAATTAATTTAGATTTAAGGGCTGAGGAGGTATCTCAGTCAGTAAAAGGCTTGCTGTGCAAGCATGAGGACTGGAGGCTGATCCCCAGAGCACACAGAAGTGGCTGGATATGATGGAGTATGTAGCTGTACACCTACTGTGGTGGCTCAGCGAGGAGACAAGGAGGCATAATCGTATGTGGAATCCCTGCCAGACCTCCGCAGCGGGAACCACTATCCTGGCCAGTGCCACACTGGATGGTGGAACCCTGAGCACCCCAGCTCAGGTGTTTTTATTGATCCAGAATGCCTCAGGTGTTCTACCAATAACACATGCAGATCATGAGCAATCAAACATCCCCCACATAAATCTAACATCTGCAGACAACACAAAATGCCAAGGCCTAGGCAGGCAGCCCTTCTCCCAACAGTGCACAGTTTTGTACAGAACTGAAACTTCCACAACAGGAGTGTTCTTATCCCAGCCTGGGGAAAGTAGAGACAGATGGATCTCTAGGGTTCACTAGCCAAGCAGCTTTATCCACCTGGCAAGCTCCGGGCCAGTGAGAGACCCTATCTCAGTAAAAAAAAAATAAAAAAAAAAAAAACGTTGGGCAGCAAGGTTGACCTCTGGGTCCTACACACAAACGATTATTCTTAAAAAGAAGGCCTAGTGTGTCCAAACCCAGACAGTGCAGAGGATCGACACCTACACTGTGGGAACTTGAGATGATAGCACACCTGCCACCTTTTCTGGACTCCACCACCACCTTCACACACATGTACGTTCACACACAGAGAGATGCACACACATACACACAAATAAACATAAAACAAACCTTTTAAACGGAAAAAATGTCAACGTCTTTATTTTGATCTCTCCACAGAGAACAAAGAGCCTGGTGTGTGGAACAGACTGAAGATCTAATTGTTGAGTTGAGTGCGTGGATAAATGAATAATATAGTTATCTCGGGGCCTGGGTGGCCACCTCTTGCCAGCCCGTCTCCAGGGGTTGATGGTAAAGGAATTCTTGTGGCGGGAGAGAGAGGGGGCAATAGCACCTGCACTAGGCCAGTACCTCAGCCCCAGGAACATTGTATGGCCCTTTGAAACGGCAGATCCTGGCACCCTGGTTGAACCCCCAGATGGGAAAGCCTGCCGGGGCGCTACCCACTTCCTCTGTCTTTATGGAAACCTTGTTCACCAACATCAATGAAATGGATAGGCTAAGAGCTTCAACATACAAGCCTAATATTAGTTGGACCTCTCCCAATCTTGTCACAGCCCCGCTGTGCCTACCCAGTAAGCATGGACAAAAGCCACTGGACCTCTCCCTTATGCAATGCCCTGCTCTCTCTATAAAAGCCCTGCTTCATTCAAAATAAAGTTCATCTGTACCACGAAGCAGTTTCTCTGGGAGTCTACGTTTCTTGGGCTAGTAGTGACTTTGCCACCATTCACCATCTGGGGGACCCCCTGATCCCACAAAAGACCATACCCAGAAAGTGAATTTCCAATAGCTTTCAATCATGGGGGGAGGAGCAGTCCTGAGCCTGCTAGTCCCAACCTCACCCCTCCTTTTACTCTGAGGGCCTGTGTCCCAGGAGAGCTGGAGAGCAATGGAGAGTTCCCAAGCGGCCGCAGCCCTGCTCTGGAATCTCCCTGCAGGGCCCAGGTGCTTCATCCCAGCAGCTCTGTGGTCAGTAGAAAATTGCACCTCTATTAAGACTCATGATTTGTCTCTACGAGCAGCAAAATTAACTCGAGCAGCTAATTAATCAGAGAAATGCGCCACATCTCTGTTAGTTCTAATTCCTCACCCACATTAAATTGTTACAGGTTTGTGTTAGAACTCATTCGGAACCCGGTTCCTGATCCTCTTATCTCAGGACTGCCAGCTCCAGGCTGGACGCGGAGAAACTTCTGCTGCTGATTTCCTGGCCCTTCAAATCATCTCTAAGCACATTAGAGTCACATAAACAGGACATGTAATGAGACAGCCCTGCTCGGCTTTGATACTTTTAATTAGCAGCCTGAGAAGGGAAGAGGGGAGAAGGGGGAGGCCTGAAGGAAGGCCTAGGGCCTGGTGAGACACCAGCAGTGCCTGAGGCAGAAACTCTCAGAATGGTGACTGTCTAGAACAACTCATGATGGGCGTGGGGAAACCCGGGTGACAGAAACAGGAGAGCACAAGAGAGCAGCATGGGGCATGCTCTGGGTGGAGACACTCAGTGTAAGGTTTGGGTGTTAAGTTGACGAGGGTGGGTTTTTTGATAGCCAATCTTCATCAACTTGACTGCATTTAGATTTATCCTATGAGAGACCTCTCAGCATGTCTGTGAGGCCGTTTCAAGAGAGATTTAGTCGAGCAGGGGAGACCAACCCTGAAATGTAGGTAGCACCCTGGCACGAGCTGAGCTTCCCGAAATGAATTCAAAGGGAAAGGAAGGAAGTCGTATTGGCATCGGCACCCCGTTTTCTCTGCTTCCGCAGCATGGGGATGTGTGGAATCCCAGCCACCGTGGTCCCTGCCAACGGATGTCTACGATGGACACTACCCTCCCCAAACCTTGAGCCTGAATAAATCTTTCCTCTTGTTGCTTGTCAGGTGCTCAGTTACAGCAATTAGCGAAGCAGCAAACACAGAGAGATGAGTTCAAGTCCCCACAGCATGCTACAAGTTTCCTGGGGGGGGAGCTTTCTGGATGGGGGCCTGCCCAGCAGGGATTTCTACACACACGGAACACCTGCTGGGTGGTAGACTCTCTTCCAATTATCCATCGGTGAGCAGAAGACCTCAGCACTGACCCACGCCGAGCACAGCCTGCGGCGGCTCTGCAGTCTGTCAGGAAGCAATAACCCCAGGGTCTCTTGAATGTCTGCACATCCCATCCTAGGTAATCCTCTCAGGAATGTTGGTAACCTGGTTGTTCACAATCTCCACATTACAGGATCACCCTAGATGTCCTAGATGTGAATGAAAATAAAAAAGAAAATGAAATATATATATCTCCAGTGGGGGTTTTTTAAATTTAATATTGGTGTGGGGTGGTGGTGGTGGTGAAGGTACATACATGTATCCCAGAGTGCGTGTGAAGGTCAGAGGACAAGCTTTCAGGAGTTCGCTCTCTCCTCCACCTTGTTCTGAGGCAAGGTGACTCTCATTTCTGCTGCTGTGCTATGTACTAAAGCATCTGGCCTGTTCCCCTGTCTCTGCCTCCGTGTCGCCTTGGTAGTGCTGGGGTTACGGACGTTCGCCACCACATCTGCTTTCCATGTGGCTTTGGGGGTTGGCCTCAGATAACCAGGCTTGTGCAACAAACACTTTCCCAGCTGAAGCTCTCCCTAGCCCTACAGTGGAGTTTGATTCAGGCATAAAGAACTAAACTAGGGGCTGAAGAGACAGTTCAGTGGTTAAGAAACATTTACTCCGTATCAGAGGACCAGAGCTCAGATCCCAGCTCTTACACCAGCTGGCCTACAGAGACCTGTAACTCCAGTTCCAGGAATCAAAGGCTGCTCCTAGCCTCGCAGGCACACACATGCAATCGAATGTTCTCTCTCTCTCTCTCTCTCTCTCTCACACACACGTGTACACCCACATACACACTAAATATATAAATCTGTTTTTAAAAGAACAAAATCATGCAGCAAAATGAATAGAATCCAAAATTCTTATATTGACCGAATTAAGCTAATCTGATAAAGGCAAATATTTAATGTTTACCCTCTTATTAAAAAATCTAGATTAAAAAAAAATTTAAAAATAATCAAGAACGTGACTGAAGTATGTGATGTACATACAGGAAGACACCACCACCACCACCACCACAACAAAAAAAATGTGTGCAATGAATATACGCTAATATGAAAACCAATAATTGAGAAGCAAAGATCCTTGAATGCTAGAGATCCGGCCCCCTCTACCGCAGGGGCTGCGCACTCTCACGCTGCAGTTTAAGGAACCCTCTTCCTTCTGAAGTAAAAGGTGTTTACTATGTGCTGTCAAAGACAGGGCTCCCTTAATTCAGACACCTCCGTCAGGTAAGCCACAGCAGGGACCTCTCCACACCATCTCATGGGACCTAGAGCTGTCTCAGGGAACTGGCATGGAAGCCATTATGATGAAGCTGGATGAATCTATCTCTGCCTTCTGCAAAATTGTCTGCCAACCCTTACGTGCCCATAGGTATTTAAACTGGTTCCAACCTCTGCCTGGGTTCTTCCAGGTCACAGTCTTACCTTGGGCCTCTGCTGTCCAGCTGTTCTGCTGTAAAAGTAGAACCCACCGTGTAACGACTTGTTCGGGGAGGGATCTGGATACGGGCAGCTTCTGGGAGCAAGCAGGTCTGCCATAGTTAGCTTCAGCTTTCAACTCAACCTAGAATCACCTGGGGAGAGGAAGCCTCAACTAAAGAATTACCCAGATCAAACAGGCTGGTGCCCTTGTCTGTAATCGCTAATTGATGTAGGAGAACCCAGTCCACCGCGGGCAGTGCTGTCTGTCCCTAGGCAGGTGATCCCAGGGTGTATAAAAGGGAAGCTAAGCAAGCCAGTAAGCAGTGTTCCTCCACGGTCTCTGCTTTAGTTCCTGGTTTCAAGTTCCTGCCTTGAGTTTCTGCTTTAGCTTCCTTCAATGATGAACTAGAACCTGTAATGCAAATAAACCCTTTCCTCCCCAATGTTATCTTGGCTAGTATTGTATCCTAGCAACAGAAAAGAAAATGAGAATGAAGTCTAAGAGGCCACCATATGGTCTCTGGGCTTAGCCACCCTCCATGATCATGGACAGCTCTTACGCCCAGAGTTTTGTCTTGGAGATCTTTCCCACCTACCTTTGGGTGTTGCTTTCGTTTCCTTAGTAGGTTGTAAGCCCAGAGAAGCCACCACACATGTAAATACCTTCATTCTATCACGCACCCAGCAGCGTGCTCTGTTCACCACGGACCAACAAATGCCTAAGCTGGTAGCTGTCTCTCATTCAGGGAGCTCGCAGCTGTTGGGGTCATAATGTCCTTCTCTCCTCCAAGCTGTCCCTCCATTCAGCCAGCCCTGGCCAGTTCCAGAGAAAACCCACACCCTTCCGCCACCCCAGTCTATGAACCTGGCCTTCCTCCCCCCCACCCAGCACGCCTGGGAAGAAGGAGGCAAGAAGGAACCTGGTTAAGCACTTCCACCTCGGCTTCGTCCTGCGCCCCCCACCCCCACCCCCCAGCCACTATTACTGCAAGCGAACCAATTTTCTCTCCTGACATCTGTAGCTCTTAGCAGTGAATGTATTTGAAGAAAACCTTTATGATTACTTGAAATCTTCCCTGCAATTTGATTCCTGATATTTCTCTTTACTCACCCAAGGATTCTTTTAACTCATTAACCCTTACACCGTGGGCCTACCCATCTCCCCCACTGACAGACGCTGTCCTGGAGATTTATGCTCTCATTTCTTGCATGTGTACAAAGCTGTCCGGGGGGCAGACTGGCCTTCCCAACTTCCAGTACCCCTCCCTGGTTGATTCCTCCACCCTGATGTCACCCCATCGCCTCAGCCTCAAGTCTCTCCCTACAGGGACTTTGTAAGATTGTTTTCTTGGAGGAGGAGTGGGGTCCCCTCCTCTGCTGTCACACGCTACCCCCTGCTTGTTCTCCTGATTGTTTCCAATTGCTTCCAGAACACTTAGTGTTCCCACCTCAGCATGAAAGGAGGCTTTTTTCCTCCAGGGGGAAGGTACAGTTGGAGGATTAGATGTAATGCCAGCGATCTGGGCAACAATGCGGTGTAGCACAGGGCTCAGAATCCTTGGCTCGTGGGGGTTGAGGGGAGAGGGAGGAACTACGAGGCACGCTGAGCCTTGGAGGATCCTAAAGACATTGGTTCCTGAGTACTTCCCTGCTGTGGGGGTGGGGGTGGGGTGTGTGATAGTCTCTGATAAAGGTTCCCAAAGCACTATCATGCAGTTGGAGCCCAGGTCAACCTCCTGATATGTCCTGAGTCCCCAGCAACATGTCTTGGACTAGTCTTCGTTCTCCCGTGCCTCAGTTTTCCCATCGGACCATGGAGATGGGATTAACAGGACTATGTGAAAATCTGTTAGGACAGAGCCTTGCGAAGGGTTGCTGCTGTGTGGGCACCGGCAGCATCCATTCAGTAAGTGGAGAGCATTCTGTTTCCCATCCCTTGCTTGTTACCCTGTCAGCTTTCTGTTCCCAGGACAGAGACACCAAAGGCTCTCCCTGCACCCTTCAAGACCTGCGTGCTTCTAGCCTCCTGCCTTTTATAGTGAGCGGAGGGTCTCTCTGCACCTGGCACCTCACTGCTTTCCCTGGCAAGTTCAGAGAGTAGACGCCACCCCACCCACAGTAGGAGGTGTTGTGGTGCGGTCCAGGGGCATGCCACCTCTCAGATGACAATGTGGGGAAGGGGCATCTATGGGCCCCATGAGCTTTGAAGTATGTCGCCTGTCTAGCGTGCCATAAGTGAAGACTGGTTTGAATGGCCACCCAGCCTAGGAGATAACATTTCTGCACCACAGGATCCACCACCCTCCTCAGGTTTACCTGCCAAGAAAATAAAGCAGGGGTAGTTACTGCTCAGAGAGACAAGTGCAGAGGAGACCAAGGGAGCCCAGCGATGTCTGCCCTGAAGGGAGGGACCACCCATGGAATGAACAAAACTTCCAGACACTGGTGGTTTTATGTCACTCCTAAGGCAGGTGGAACCTAGCAAGCAGTATGCTTTAGTGTTGTGTGCCAACCCATCCTACAGACAAGGAAACTGAGGTTTAAAAGGGAAAACTGGCTTACCTAGCTCAAGAAGCAAGTGAGAGCAGCAAAGGGCCCCAGCCAGTCTACCAACCCCGGATCCAAGGCCCTTCCACATCGGTGCTGCGCTGTGAATCTCTGTTTGCACCAGGTTGCTTGGCCAGGGAAGAATTTGGAATCACAAGGATCACAAGGAGCATCCCTATCTCTGAAAGTCTAACGAATTTAAGGGTCATTTCCTAAGGTAAGGTGAATGCAGGCAGGAGGTCTGGGGTGTAAGGGTGAGCCTCATGTGCTTTCTGGGGGAACAGCTGCTAGGGTCACATGGCCTGGTTCCAGGGCTACTGGAACCATTACTGTGGTGATTAATTAGATTCCTTCCACATAGAGAGGGCCTCTGGGTTCCTGTGACTGCCTGTCAGAACAGCAGGGCTCAGCAAATTGCAGGGTGTCAACCTGGGATCACTATCTAGACCTACCAGGCAGGGGAGGAGACAGTCTGGTAAATAGAAGCTCTGTTTCCAAGCTCAGGACACGCCCACCTGGTGCCCAGCAATGGGCTTCAACTGGCTACTGCGCATGCTCCGGGGTTGGAGGGCCCTCACCAGCCCATGCTACCATCGGTGGAAGATCTTGTACTGTGCACCCAGGGAGTTCCGAATAAACTCTCTTAGATGCATTTGTTCTCTATTACTGCTTCTAGTTGGCTTCGAAAATCACCTATCTGGGAGGTCACGTAGCGCAGCAGCCTATGACTGACTCCCACCAGCCTTGCCGCACTGGGGTGTAGCAATGGTAACAGTTGCCCAAATTGCTTTGCAGCAACTTGGAGGCAACTTTTGTCTAGCTGAAACTGGTTGAAATTGCTAGTCCTCATTGGGGATGGGGTGTGGAAGGGTGACTTCTTTGGCGTAAGGAGGCCATAGTATTCCACCTTCAGGCAACGCCACCATCTTCTGAGCATGCGTCTTTGTAAAGAGCTGTGAAAACTGCTTGTTTTCACTTACCCCATACAGTAAACCACCTGCTGTGGCTTTTATGTGTCTCTGTGTGTGGTACATGTGTGTATATATGTTGCGTGTGTGCACATCTGTATGTGTGTATGGAGCCAGAAGTAAAGTGAAGTATTTTCCTCATTTGATCCCCCCCTTTTTAAAGAAAAGATTTTGCTTTTATTTTTATTCATGTGTCTGTATCTGTGTGTGTCTGTGTCTGTGACTGTGTCTGTGTCTGCGTCTGCGTCTGTGCCTGTGTCCTATAGAGGAATAGGCCTGTGTAATAAGTAGGGTCTATATTCCAGGGGCCTATATGAAGGAATCACATTCAGAGGCCTGTGTGGTCCAGATGGAATGTAGAAAGAACGTTAAGAATGTTGGTACACATCTTTAATCCCAGTAAAGCAGTGGTAACAAACATCTTTAATCCCAGTATTCGGAAGGCAGTGGTGGTCCACACCTTTAATCCCTAAGACAGAAACAATGTGGAAGCAAACACAGGAGGTGGAGCTCAGAAGAAGTCAGTGTCAGATTGGAAGTGACGTCTGAGTTGAGTCAGAGTGAAGGACAGGCAAAGTGACTAATCAGAGGAAGAGTTAGCAGAGTGAGTCAGAGTGAGGAAACGCCCAACTTTCACAATATAAATGCAGGCCCTCAGCTCAGAGCAGAGTTACAGCAGGCAGTATGAGGCAAGCAGACAGAATCAGTTACGGGGACAACACACCTGGGACAAGACACAGACAATGAAATTATCTGACTAAGGAGCAGAGAGGCTGACTGAAGCAGTATGGAGCAATGAGAGCTCAGGGAGAGACACAGAGGCAGCTCAGCAAAAGAAGTCAGTAAGAGGAGTCAGTTTGAAGCCAAGCAGAGCAGCTCAGTCTGAGGCAATCAGAGAATCAGCTAGAGTTAGAAGAGTTTAGTCAGAAAGAGTCAGCCAGTTCAGAAGATCAGTTTGAACCAGCAGATTGGAGAAAAGTTTGAGCCATAGCAGTGAGTGAGTTGAACCAGAAGAGTCAGAGTTCAGAAGAAACTAGTCAGAGTGTCTCAATAGGCAGTAAGTCACAGAGGCTTAAACATTCTAGACGGTACAGAAGCTAAGGCTGAGGCTTTTCAGTTCTAGGCAATAAGACTAGATTGTACAGAGGCCAAAATGCTCCAGGGCTTCAGGACTAAGGACGAGGGAATGAATTAGGCAAAAGAATAAACCACCTTTGCCCTGGATCAACATCTACATCAAAAGTATCCATGTCTGTGTTTGTTTGTGTCTATCTGTTTCTGTCTCAGTTCGTCTGTGTCTGTGTGTGTACCCGTACCTGTGTGAGAATTTACCACATGCATGAGGATGACTGCAGAGGCCTGAAGATGGGTGGATACTTTGGAGCTAGAATTACAGGTGGTTGTGAGCCACCTGATGTGTTCTGGGAACCAAACTAAGAGTAGCAAGCACTCTTAGCCACTGAGCCATCTCTCCGGCCCCATTTAGCTTATTTTTCAAGAAAGATAGACAGGAGCTTTTACTGATTCTCACTGAATCTGGAGTGCACTGATTCAGGTACACTGGCTGGTCAAACAATCCCAGACCTGTCTTTATTTGGTCAACACTGGGATTACAGGTGCGTGCTGCTACATTTGGCTTCTTACATGGGTCCTGGGGGTCCTAGCTTAGACCATTTCCCATAGCCTGTGCCCCACTTCTTTAGCTTACGAATATCCTTTAATTCTACCCTTGGTGAGGCTGATTTGGGGTTTGCACGTCTGCCTCCATGCTCAGCAACCTTGTGAATAAATTCTAATTTTGCAAAGCATCATTGCAGCAAGTGGCACACTGCACAGTGGGGAAACGGGCCTGATTCCACCCACGACATGTCCTCTACTCCAGAGGCTTTCTGAGCTATCACATGTCTTCACCTTAAAAACTACATTTTCCAGATGAAGTAACCAAGGCCAAGAGAAGAGTTGTCCAATGTCATTTGATATAAATAGGGGACATGATAAGGATCCATCCCTCCAATACTAAGGCAGCCTCCCCAATACTAAGGCAGCCTCATAGTTGTGTGGTAAAGCCAAGGAAAAGAAGAGAGTGATCCATAGAGAAGAGTTTATTTGAGACTACAATTTCAGAGATATGTGTCCACCGATAGGGAGGCACAGCAGTGAAAGGCAGACACAGTGGCTGAAGCAAGAAGCTGAGGATCACGATTTTTAACAGTGAACTCAAAGCAGAGAGAACAAACCGGAACACGAGACTATGAACCCTCAAAGCCCACTCCCACTGGCGTACCTGCAAGGCTGCTCCTCCCCAGAACCTCTCCAAACAGCATCAGCCATCAGGGACCAAGAGTTCCAATGCCTGAGCCTTTGTGGAAACCGAGGCACGGGGAGGCTGATATTGCTGAATCAGGGTCAGTATGCACACAAGATCTCTGACTCTAAAGTTCACGATGGTCGCCATGTCTTGCTGTCCCATGGGTCAGCCTCACCAGCTGGAGACGAAAGAGAAGAGTGTGGATTCTAGGAACTCAAGGCCTGCGGGGGCTCAGGGAGTGTGGCTGGGTCAGACCATGAACTTTAACAAAAGGTTGAAGCTATTAAGGTTGTCTCACCACTTCTCCCATAGGTAGAAAAGCAACTTTCATGCACCTAAGTATGAGCTGTAGGCCCCACCAGAAGCCAACAGAGGAGTGTATTAGTTAATTTGGGCTGTTGTAAGAAGTGCCAGACTGCTGGCCCAAGCAACTGCATTTCCTCACAGTTTTGGAAGTTGACAGTCCAAGATCAGGACTGTCTTCAGGAGGGCTGTCTTCCTCTGGCACGTCTCTTCCGGGCTGGCAGACGACTCTGCCCTCATTACCTCTTCATAGGAGTGCCACAGGTCTCTGTGTCCTGATCTTTGCTGATGACGAGTCAGATTGGATAAGGGCTGGCCCGCACTCAGAGCCTTGATTTCAATCACCTCTTTGAGGCCTTGTGTTCCAAAGTAGATGTAGGGTTACAGGCTTCTGAAAGTGAATTTTAGGGACACAAATTAACCCATACTATTCCATATATGCTTGATACATTTACTTTGGCTCAGCAGACCAAAAGGCTCCAGGGCTGTCCAACCATTTGACTCTGAGACAGGACTTTGTCCTTTACAAACATGCTGGTCTGTATCCATAGGGCTCCTGAGATCCCTGAGGTACGAGGGCTGCCAGATTGGATGCTGTGACTTTCCTCTTCTAGCTCCTACTCTATACCACAGGATGTGACAAGGTCTCAGACTACCCAAGCTGGATAGAAGTGAAAAGTAGAGGCAGAGGAGGGACAGCGCTGACTGCAGCTGCGTGAAGATGGGGCTGTGAGAAGGAATAGGATTGCTGAGTCTGAGGAATTTTGAGTCTTATCTTTGGATGGGGCTGGCAAAGATGAACCAAACATAAATATCCCAACACTAACATCTCTCAGGCCAACATCTGCCTCCAGAAGAGGGACCAGTCAAGGTTGAGTCATGAGGACAGGGCAGGCTGAAAGACTGGGAGGACCAATGATGAGGGAACTGTTGGTTGTGATGCCACATGGGAGCAATCTGAATACGTGTTTGAGTGCATGTGTGTGCGTGTGTGTAAAAGCGTCACGTGCATGCATGCATATGATGTGTGTGTGTGTGTATGGGTGTATGTATACTTGCATGAACATACTTGTGCATTCAAGTAGCGTTCTCGATTTGGATTCTTGGCATCTTCAGCTAGAGCCACAGAGGCCAGGTTGGTAGATCTGTGGATTAACATTTTCATTCTGATTCTTTGGAGACGCATTTCGCTGGAAGCAGATGTCTTTACTTCAAATGCTACTGGACAGCTTTGTGCCCTAATCTCTAGAAAAAGGTGAGGGCCACTTAGGGAAGCAGGGAGACACCTGTCTCTGTGTGGATTGAAAAAATAGGGAGGGATCCTCTAGGATTACCCAGACACAGGGCATCCAAGGTGGAGGATGCCCTTCAACTATTTCTGAGAAGTCATTGGCATCCATATCAGACCCAATCTTCAGTCTTCAGTGACCTCAAAGGATTCTAGAGTAACAATCCTCTCAGCCCATTGTTTCCTAGATGAACACCCCTGAGAAACTGGTTAGAATAACAGAATTCAGAGCTTTTGTCTTGAAATCTCCATAAAGGAGATGCAGAAATCTGTATTTCAAAAATTTGCAATGTATCTTGGTTACAGGCACTAATCCCCTGATAGTCAGCAGGGGAGACCTCACTTCCATCAATTCACTACAGCCAAAGACCCCAGTAACAAATCTCGAATCTATTTATTTATTATTTCTTGGACCCAGAAGAACATGGACAGCAGGCATCTGCAGGGCATTTCAGGAGGAAAGAGCCAGGAAGAAGCTGTTGCTGACTCGGGAATGGCTGAGAAGGCAAGATCACTCTGGATTGAGGACTGCGAACTTAAACCATCAATTTAGTAAGTACAACCTTGGAAGAAAGTCTCATGTGGAATTGTCTTCATTGGATTAGCGAGTGGGGAAATTAATTAATTTATTAATTAATTGTCTTAATTAAGTTAACTGATATTAGAAGACTCAGCCCACTATGGGCAGCACCATCCCCTAAACATGGTCTCCTGAACTGCACTAGAGCAGAGAAATCAAGCTGAGTACAAGCAAGGAAGATACATGCATTAATTTCTCTCTGCTCTTGATTTGATGTGACTTGACATCTCTTTCAAGTTCCTGCCTTGTCCCCAGCCCCCACGCACATATACACACACGGGATAGACCATAACCTGGAATTTTAAACTAAAATAACCTTTGTGTGCCCTAAGTTGCTTTTTCTCAGGATATATAATCGCAGTAACAGAAATGAAACAGGGACAAGGACTGTAGAGAGAAGCTTGCCAGGGAAAACCCCTCCCCCGTGTGGTTGCATGCCCCTTGGTCTTCTGGGAATGGGAGATGCCAGGGACGGGGGGAGGGAGTCAGTTAGAAGTTAGCTGGTACAGAAGACCCTGGGAGTAGCAGTAGATTTGGAGATACTGAAAGAAGCAGTGGGGACAGGAGGAACTGAGAGGAGCAGTTGGTTGAGGAGATGCTCTGAGAAGACACTTAGTTAAAAGAGACAAGTATATATATTAGATAAGGGTTATGGGTGTTTAGAATTAGAGGACAGATAAGAGAAGACAGCTCCTTAGTAACTGCTGTGCTGGGAGAAGCTAACCAGAGTGGGAGTTAATCCAGAGCTAGTCAAGTTTCCTGGGAGAAGCTAAGCCAGAGTGGGAGTTAATTCAGTTCCCCAACTTTATTTACTTTTACAAAGGACTATTAGGAAGGAGGCAATTCTATGTCTGGGCCTCTTAGTAGCACCTCTGGCGACAAAGCAGTAGCAGTCACCAACATTCACTGGGAACGTGTCGTGTGGCATCTTATGGTTGAGCTGTGTTTGTGATTTGCCTGTATCAGGAGGTGATTATGGAATAAACTTACTCCTGTCTTGCTCCATTATGGGAACAAGTGGCCTTGTCCATGTCAGTGTTCTGTGAGACCATTTGTTTACCAGGAAAGCAAGGGCTATTCTACAGGGTTGGTGGCTGTTTCTTTCTCATCGTTCATCATTTCCCCTGCTTGGGGAAGCCGGGATACATGTACACGGTCTAAACAAAGACGGTAAGCTCTCAAGTTTACCTTGACCTCCTATCTGCTCTGGTGGATCCTCCTCCTGGGAGCTGGAGATGACCTATGACCCACACTAGGCATGTGGTCTACCACCTCCTCTGGCTGCTCCTCCCAGGTGTGGAATTCCCTTCCCAACCTTCATCCATTGTTCCCCACACACTAACGCCCACCCTTTGCATCTGACCTCGTACTGCTGCTATTATGCCTACACAGGAATGTCTGTCTCCCATGACAACACGTATGCCTTCCTCCTGCAGTCCCAGCTGAACCCTTACAGAAGAAACTGGTGGGCTTATGCTGTTGATTAGTTGTGATAGCCATAGTACCGGTGATCATAACAGCAGTAGTCACACTGTGTGAGGGTTAAGGATGGTAGGGTAACTATGGTGACGCCAATGCCACTGCTGCCGGTTGTGGTGTCAACAGAGGGTTGGTTCTAGAATTCATAGCCATCAAGGCCATAACATTGTGGGGTCCTTTTGATCCAATTATATTGACACGCAACTTGTTGAAAGAAGAAAATTTTATTGAGTTCAGGCATCAAAAGAGAAAAGGAAAAAAGAAAGAGAGCTAGATCAGCCAGAGATGTAGCCTGAAATAAAAGTTGAAAGTTACTACCCCAACTCAAATTCTTACTAACTATTTAAGCTAGACAACCATAAACATTTTGTGCCAACATCAACAAAAGTTAGCCATAATTTTTAACCAATCAGAAACTCACTAACAATCATGGTCAGAGTCACCGTAACCCAGAAACGACACATCTTAGTTCCCAAAACACGTACCCGGCAATCATTTTGATTTGGCTTTACTGGTGGGCTCTGAAAGCTAGGGGCTTTTCTCATTTTCCTGGGAACCTGAACTTTTGTCTGTTTTAAAAATGGATTTTACAGTTCACGATAGCATTGGTTCTGTCATTCCATACCATTTCATTAGGGAAGGCAACCGTCCTGACTGTGACTGAGCTCCCCGGAGTCTGTCCACAGTGCTTATGGCCCACTTCTCTCCTCAGGCAAGGAAACTCTACATCAACTTTCTAAAGTTGCTCACGGGGCACGCGGTGATGCGGAACGGAGCAGGTGCGACAGATCTCCATAGAGATTCACCCTCCACATCTGCAACTCCAGGCTCGTTACACTTCTAGGCTCAGGCAGAGGACACGCAGGTGGTTACTACATCCCCAGCTGTGTTGTCTAGTACTCACTGACGGGTGCCAGCGTCTGTGAGGCACCTGGGAAATGCCGACAGGGCTTGACATAGGCAACATGGCTGTTATAGTTTATTTTTAGTTATGTATAAAATAATTATTTTGTGTACTGTTGGGTGAGGGGCTGCCTAGGTCTTGGCATTTTGTATTGTCTGCAGCTGTTGGATTTGTGTGAGGGATGTTTGATTGCTAATGACCTGCACGTGCTACCAGTAGAATACCTGAGGAGTTCTGTATCAACAATATAACCTTACAGGGTTCCACTGCCCAGTATGGTGCTGGCCGGGATGGTGGTTCCATCTGCTGAGGTCTGGAAGGGTTTGTATCTATGATTATGCCTCTTTGTCTTCTTCGTAAGCCTACATAGTAGGTGTACTGGGACACATGACAACAGTGGAAAGAGGAGAAGAAGTCAGGAGCTGAGGAATTCATAACTTCCTCACAGGGCAGAAGCACTTGAAGATGGTCTAGACTAGGAGGCTCACCAAGTTTTGGTCCAAGTCAGGAGTGGGAAAGGCAGAAGTGGAGACTTCCAGGGAAGTGGATGAAGACAGCACTCTACACACGAAGACCCTAGAACCAGGTCAAGCTGTTCCCAGACAAGGAATCATTACACTCTCCTTGCTTCAAATATGCCAGGCAAAGTCTGGGCTTGTGTTGCAGTGCTGTGAGGAAAGGTCCTTCTTCCACCCACCCTTACCTGCTGGTCTGTGTCCTCCCAGGAAAGACTACTCCTATGAGAGCGCCTGACCACACCCTACATGGACTCCATGACTTTGTCCCCTCTTTAGCGGCTCAGGACGGATAGGCCCGGAGGTTTAGAGATTCGTGAGTCGTACTATGGTTTCTAAGATGGATGGCATCCGGAGAATTAGCCACATGAATTCACCGAGGGAGACTGTAAGACCCTGCACCACCACCTGCTAGCTTGTGGCTCATCACCAAACTCCTGACTGTGTGGCAGGTCATCCGTGCTCACCCATCTCCTCCCTTCATCTTGGTTCTGTCAGGCAAGCCTCCTTCAGAGAGCTGGTGGTGCACGCTCTGAGGTATGCAGCCTGATGTAATGACCACTAGGTAACCTAAGGAGCAGATGTGACACTCCAGGCAGATGTGGTGGTTGCCATTGGTATTCCAGAGTGGGGGATTTTTGCCTATTTTCAGTTGCCTTTCTTGTGTACCAGACACCCCCTGCCCTTGTAGAGCCCACGGCCTATGGGAAGACCCAGAACAAGAGTAGATGCTAAGCAAGTTGTCACTTGAGTGAGTGCAGACCTTTTACAATGGGCCCAGAATGGAAGTTGCCGGTGTGGTGGCATCGGGGAGCTATCGTCCAGGAGGTGGTGTCTGAGCTGAGTGGGAAGTTTGAGGGATGGAATGTAAGCCCCTCGAGTTTTTATGTTAAGTTTATGGCTTCTAAAACCCTGAGCAAGTTGAATCCTCACTGAATCAATGCTAAATTAAACCTTTGTTAGGACTATTACAGACACATACATATCTAACAGCTAGTCTTTGTAAGTCTCAAGAGGCACATGTGGCTAGGCCCCTCCTCTCAGGCTATTCTAATTGCCATAATGACCATTTCCAACCCCAAAGGCAGAAAAGTGGCCAATTGAGGGTAAATAGATAAATAAATAAATAAATATATAAACCTACCAATCACTGAGCAGTCACTAAGCCAGAAACCCACCAATCCCTGAGCTCAAAATTCCACCCACCACTGAGCTTGAAACCCCACCAATCCCAGACCACCCTGGAAAGCTCTCGCCCTCCACAAGAAATCCTCCATAAAGGGCTTCTTCTGCTCAGATCTCCACGCAGCTGTGGCTGCTGCCTTCCTCCTGAACCTAGGCAGCCACTCTCCTGGGTTTTTCCTCCCAATAAATCTCTTTGGTGAGATTTGCTGCAGAAAGTGTCTTTGTTATCCTAGGGAAGCAGAGCAGAAGGGAGCATTAACACTTCAGCTCAGCTGGGGACACCTTCCCCACTTAAGTGCTATGTGGTTCCTTGGCTCCCAATTGCTAGGATACCTTTCCTTCCATCCGAGCTGTGAACACTAACAGACTATTCTATCTGATTCAGGATCCCACCAGAAAAATGTAGAGTGCTCTAGACAATGCTCACAGACAGGCCTGAATACAGGAGACTGGTGGTCCTAGTACTGGGGTTGCTGGGAAGTCGAAGGAAGTGATGGAGCAACCAGGTGTGGCCAGAGCATCAAGTCTCTGTAACCTGAGGCAATGAGTGGCTGTTTTCACCCTGTAAGAAGTCATTAAATGAGAGACAGAGGGAGAGGGAGAGAGGGAGAGGGAGATGTAAGGACAGGGAAACAGAGGGAGAGACAGAGAGAGAGAAAGAGAGAGATCTTGTAGTCTCCTGCTATTGTCACTCACACTGACCCTTGAAAGAGGCAAGATGGGAGGCTGGGAAAGGCAGTAAGCCGAAGCGCTGGAGCTGTGGATTGAATGCTGTCTTCTCCAAAATACAAGTTGCGACTTAATCTCGAATACAATAATATTGGGAGGTGTGGCCTCTGAGAGTCGGCTGAGTCACCCGGCTCTGCCCTCCATAAGGCAGATCAGGTGTCTCCATATAAAGGTTCGGTGAAGCAATCTATCCCTTTCCCACTTGCGCTTTCTGCCAGGCAGGAACCCAGCCCTCTTCCCCACAGAGGCCCCAGTCCTCAAAGTAGCATCTTTGAAACAAAGGCAGGGGCAGGACTCTCTCCAGAAACAAAGCTGCCTTCACCTTGATGGTGGATCTCACGCCCTCCAGAGCTCTGAGAGGTAAGTGGGTTCCTGAAGCACCCAGTCTGAGGTATCTGAGTGCAGGTGGCTACTTCTGCATGACCCTGAGTATTTGAGGGAACAGCTTCAAGGAGGAAGGGCTGATTTCTCAGAGGTTCTTGGCTCTGTTGATTCTGGGCCTGTAGCATGGTTTAGCATCGTGGCAACAGGGCCATGAGAAACAGAAACTGTTCACCTCATGAAGAACAGACAAAGATGGGGGCAGTGGATAAAGCAATTGCCACCAAGTCTCAAGGCCCGAGTTCAGTCCTTGGATCCCACATATTTAAAGAACAGAACCAGCTCTTAAGAGTGTTCCTTGGTTTCCACACTCACGGTATGCCATGTGCGCACGCATATGCGCACACACACAGACACGCACAAAGTAAATAAATACATAAACAAATAAACAAGTAAGAAAGTAAATATATGTAAAATAAAAAGAAAAGAGAAGGGAAGAAGAGAAAAGAAAAGGAACTGAGCTCCAAGCATAGCCTTCTAACGCATGCCCCCGCTGACCTACTTCCTCCAGTTAGGCCCCACCTTCTCAGGCTTCTACTTCCTCCCTAGGTGAAGCATTCTACTAAATGAAGACCCAACTATTCAAGTGATGAGTTCATGGGAGACATTTCATATTAAACCATACAGGAAGATAGGATGTGAAATCAAGTGTGTTCTTGATCGGTTCTTGAACCACTGTGTGTTCCAAGCTCAGGAAGAAGACCTGCGTGAGGACCCCAGACCATCAAGGATGTTTCTTCCAAGCAAAACTCAGAGCTTCCTAAGAAATACAGAGAGGGCTCGGGGGATAGCTCAATTAATAAAGTGCTCGCATGCAAGAGCACCCGAGATCGAGCCCCAGAAACCACATTTTAAAAGCCAAATGTGGGGTTTGCAGAGACCCAGAGTTCAGTTCCCAGCACCCACATGGCAGTTCACAACCACCTGTAATTCCATTTCCAGGAGATCTGACGCCCTTCTCTGGCCTCTGCCAGCACCAGGCACATGCTCAGTACACATGCATACACAGATGCAGGCAAAACACCCACACACAAGAGGTGACTACTAAACAAATCTTTTTTTTTAATCAGATGTGGTGGCGTATGCTTGTAAGCCCGATATTGTAGAGGTTGAGATGAGCGAGCTCCTGGAGCTGGCTGCCCAGCCCGCCTAGCTGAACTGGCAAGTTCCAGGTCAATGAAGAGACCTTATCTTAAAACACGAGGTTGAGCTTAGGCGTGGAAACACCCTCAAAGTAGAACAACTCACCTAATCGTTATCAAGTGCTGAGAGCCCCGTTTAAGGGGAGGGGCCTGGAGAGCACCTCCTCCATCTCTGCAGGAATTTTGGCGGGCCTGATCTTGTGCCCATGCACACATAGGCAGAACTAACTGCAATCAGTGAGTGATTTCAAGAAAGAAAATGCATGAAGTTGGGAGGGAAATTAAGGGGAGGATGGGAAGAGTTAGAGGAGGAAAATGGGTAGTTGATATAATATTTCATCATATGCTTATATAAAATTCTCAAGAATAACGAAAATTATAATTAAAATAAGTAAAAAAAAAAAGAACAAAGTTCATGGAATCTTGAAGAATGATACCCAAAATTGGCCTCTGGACTCCACACACATGCATACACATGCACCCATACACACATGAACGTGCACATACATGAAAATGCACACATACGAATACGCACGTGTGTGTATATACCCCTGTGAGAAATATGTACAGAATGGGACAGATGTGGTGACTGTGGCTCGGATCTTTCTGTCAGGTGGGCTCGCTGGCATGTAATGTCTCAATATGACAACCTCAGTGAGCAACGTATCCAGCTAGCAGTGTTCTCTCATCCCATAGTGGGGAGGGGCAGAGATCCCTAAGGTAGACCCTGCCTTCAGTCCTCCCAGCAGACTGCCACTCAGATCAATTGCCTTCTCCCCAGGATGGCAATGACAGAAGCGATGAGAGAGGAGAGCATGGATGCTCGGATGGAGGCCTCGCCACATGGACCCAGAGACTGATGACATCCATCCCCAGAGGCTCCCAGTGGGAGAGCTGAGTTGCCTCTGCAGCCTGCCAAGTGGCCGCTCTTGAGAACCATCAATGACAAGGACTCCGCGGTTGGAAGTAGCCTCTTGCATGGTCAGCCGCGAGGTTCTGATGGCTGAAACAGTCTTTGTATTAATATGAATTTTTCCTACAACTTCCATTTCCTCCCCAGGGGGTGTCCTGGTTTAGTTTTTTGACAACTCAACACAAGCTAGAGTTATCTGGGAAGAGGCAGCCTCGACTGAGAAACTACGTGCGTAAGACTGGGCTTCTGGTGCGTTTTCTTGATTGACGATTGATATGAGAGGGCCTTGCTCACTGTGAGCAGCCTCACCCCTGGCCAGGTGATCTGGGATGGGGTAAAAAGTAGACTGAGCAGGCGATGGAAAGCAGGACATGGAGAGCCAGTAAGCAGTGTTCCTTCATGGTCTCTGCTTCAGCTTCTGCCTCTAGGTTCCTGCCTTGAGTTCCCGCACTGACTTCCCTCCATGATGAACTACAAACTATAAGCTGAAATAAACCCTTTCCTCCCAAGGTGTTTATCACAGCAACAGAAACCAAACTCGCACACGGGCTTTCTCTCACCCTTCTGTAAAGAAGAAGTGACTTGGAGATTGTGTGTCTATGACCCTGAGGTGTGGCTACTCCACATGAAACACCCCTGGTCCTTCTGTTTGCTTGTATTCAGTTTGGTGGCTTTCCTGGCGCTTGACACCCCGGTCATCTCTTTCTAGATAAACTGAATTGTCCAGTGCCCTGTGTGTGTGTGTGTGTGTGTGTGTGTGTGTGTGTGTGTGTGTGTTCATATGTACGCATGCATGTGAAGGTCAGGGGTTGATGTAGGGGACCTTTTTCAAGGGCTCGATACTTACTTTTTGAGGCAGGGTTTCTCACCGACTTGAGATCACCAGTGTGGCTAGGTTAGCTGAGGAGCAAGCTCCAAGTATTGTCCTGAATCTGCCTCCCCAGATCTGGGATGACAGGTGTGTGGACCCACACTCAAATTTTTGACGTGAGTGCTAGGAATTGAACTAAGGGCCTCTCACTTGCATACAAGCTTCTATAAGTCACCAAGTGAACCATGTTCCCAGCACCCCTCCAAAGCCCTTTTAAAGGCATGGCACCTGTAACCAGCCCCGATTTTGCTGCCACCTCTGCCTCTGCACAGATCCTACTCAGCAGAACTGGGGAGCCTGAGGCTTAGAGTTGTGTCTTCCTTACATCCGGGACTCAGGGTTGTCAGATGACAAAGGCTGAGTTGATTCCACCACCAAAATGATGAGTCGTGCATTTGCAGCCTAGAGCTGATGAAGCTTAGAGACGTGAGACCCTGAGGCCTTCCAGCTGCAGGGACTAAAGCGAGACAAGGGGAGGGAAAGGGATCCCGGGGCAAGGCCCCTTTTCTACTCAGATGGGGGTGGCTGTGCCTTGAGGTCCGAGGATGCCCCAGCTGCCTTCACTAGAGAACGTGGCAGCTCCGATCCGAGTCACCTGGCCCTGCTCCTTCCTCTGACAACACATGGTGCTTCCTGCATCTCGCTGACAAGGGCCTCTCTTTTCTCATGCCTATTTTATTGTGTTTTAGGCAAATAGCTGAATAAAGCCCTCAGCTGTTCCCGGAGTCCGTGACAGACAGGAAATCACGTGTGACAATTCATCAGAGGTATGTGTGTGTGTGCGTGCGTGCGTGCACAAGGCAGCCTGAGAACAAGTCTCATATTTCTCATTTATAGGCGTCTGATACCATCTGACAGGAATCCTTTCTTAAGTGAAATATTGATGGGTTTACTCTGCAGTCTTAAGTGTGTCTCCTAAATTGCTGTAATTAAGGCTGGCAAAGCAGGGTGGCAGCAGAGAGGGGAGACCTGAGCTGGTGATGCCGGACAGAACACACGTGGACACACACACACACACACACACACACACACACTCACCTTGCTAGTTTGTGATTAACAGTCAGCAGCCCTGAGCAGAGCATATGACTGAAATCCTGACGAATCTTCAAAAAGGACAGCTGACTCCTGCTCCCAGCCCCTGTCCCGGTCCATCCAAGTCCTCCCAACATGCCTCGTGACAGCAATCAAGTGCTCATTTCAGTGACCATGTGTGTTTATCATCTGTGGAGTCCATGCTTTCCCAGGACTGATAATTGCGCCTTTCAGCCAGGAGCTGTTCAGAGAGGGGAGGGAATTTTAGCTCCTTGTGGAGGAAGGACCCCTCCAGGGCTCTGTCCAAGTCAGTCTGTGGTCCTGGGTTCAGGCCTGTTGGTGTCCTTGAGTGGAGGTGGGGGTGGAGTGTGACATAAAAGATAGGGAAAAGATGGAATAGAGATTGGGACCTTAAGGAGATGCAAACGGGCCAGGAAAGACTTGGACCCAGGGCAAGAGCCAGAAAGATCTGAACATCATTCTCTGGTTCATGCGGCAGAGAGAGGAAGGTCCTGTAGGCATGATGATCTCCGCCCCCATCCTGGCTCTGCCTGCTGGGGACTGTTCTCCCTTTCATATCTTTCCCCCCCTCACCTGTCTCTCTCCTTCCCCTTCCCTCCATTCTTCCTTCTCCCCTCATCCCTTCCCATCTTCCTCCTCTCAGCCCATTTTTGTCCTCCCTTTTTGCAGCTCTCCTTCCCAAGGAGAATCAGAAGCAGTGGTAAACATTTATCAGAAAGGTTTTAATTAAAACGTTAAACACTCGGCTGCAGACTGGGCTGCTTCCCCAGCTCTCTGTCCTCGCAGCAGTTAATTATTTAAAGTGAAGCAACGGCACTGCGTATGAGAGATTAACTCATTAATGGAAGGTGATTGCTGCACAGCCCTGCCAACACTTCAGTGGGCTGTCCCCAGAGTGCTGGTCACTGCACCTGCCCAGGTGCCCCTTCCTCAGACCCCTAAGTGGAATCAGGAGGTCGGGCACTCTTCCCCTTTCGGAGAACCTTCCATTAAATTAGGAAATGGTAGAGCTTAGAGAAGGAGGGATGGTGGGGTGAGGTGCTGCAGCTGGGGAATACTCATTCTAGACAAGGGTGGGGGTAGGGGGAAGAATGGAAACTCCACACAGTATGAGAATGGCCTGAGGGGGACTGAGTGAAGAGCGGTTGCCCTCCAGACTGTAAGGTTGGCACGGGCAACCGGTGCAGCACGGGAAGAGAAGTCAGGCCTGGGGTGGGTCTGCTGGAGAGGCTGAGCCTTAACTGTGTTCATTCATTCATTCATTCATTATCTGTGTACATGCACACATGTGCACACATTTGTACACGTGTGTGCATGTGCACGGGGAGGCCAGAGTTCTCCATGCATCTTGCTCTCCACCTTACTTTTTGAAGCAGGGTCTCGCTCTCTGAATTTGGAACTAGCTGACTTGGCTAGACTGGGAAGCCAGCAAGCCCCAAGGACTCCACCCTGTCTCAGCCTCCCTGATGTTTGAATTATAGGAGCAAATCACTGCAGCCAACATTTTTTAAGCGTGAGTTTTGGGAGTCTTCATGCTTGTGTGGCAAACACTTTGCTGCCTGAGCCATCTTCCCAATCCCCATCCATTTCCTCACTTATTCATAAACTGATAATTGTGCGTGAGCAGTGTGCCAGCGTGTGTACTGACTCTGACCCTCTGACTGTGTGTGTGTGTGTGTGCGCGCACGTACGCTTGTGTTCTTTAAAACCTGACTGAATTTTGGGGTTGCATAGTAGGAAAACGTCAGTTTTATTAATGATTCTGAGCCTAGGGTTTATAGTGGGATGGGAAGAATTCAACTAACCTCAGGCAAATTCACATTTCACATTCTTAGCTGCAGGGAAGTCTCATGGAGCCTTGTTCACCTCATCCATCACAAGGACATAAGAACACTTCTCATGGGACTGGAAAGATGGCTCAGCCAACAGTTAAGGACATGTACTGCTCTTGCAGAGGACCCATGTTCCACTCCCAGCATGCAAGTCAGATGGCTCACAAGCATTGGTGACTCCAGGTCCAGGAGACTCAATGCCCTCTTCTGGCCGTTGTGGGCAACTGCACTCATGGGCACATAGAAACACACACACACACACACACACACACATTAATTAAAAAATAAAAATAAAATCTTTTTTAAAAAGATACCTGTCATCACTGGAAGGTAAAGGATTAGGAGAAAGAGTTGATGGGGACTGTAGTTTCAGGAAAAGTGCTATAGCCTTCCAACTCTCAAGTTGGGACCAGTTACCTGGGTGCTTCAGAAACAGGGGACAGAGACTCTTTGGATTATTTTACCACCCACAGACAATCTACTAATGAAAACACTTGCAGAATACTGGGGACAAACACGTTTTCTAGCATGAGGTGCTAAAATGGAAAGATTCAAGGGGGGAAACGCTGTGTCTTCTTATCCTGATTGGCAAGACAGTATGCTTACCTATGTCACATAAGAAGCTCTGAGCTTCTTACTTCTGTCTAGCTGAGGAGCCAAACACAGTCTCTGAAGGGTAATTTGCCTCAGTGCTCATTTTGACAGGAAAACTACATCAATTCCTTCCAGATTTTCTGCTCTCAGGGACCCACAGCTTGGGAAGGAGACAGTCGGTGCTCCTGGAACTAAAGTTCCAGTCTGAGGGAGGACAAGGACTGGCCTTGGGGAGTCCCAGCCTTGTCCAGCTACCTCACATTTGAAGAAAGGTGCCCTATGAGGGACATGAAGAACAGTGGAAACAATTTAAGAGCTATTGTGTCGAGCGACATCTGACTAAGGAGCTGTGGGCACTGGAGGAAATGGGATGTGGCTTACAACCAGTCCACACAGCGGATCCAAGGCTGGTCCCCAGCCCCAGCCCTCTGCACTCCCTCTGAACTCCCAGGAACATGCTACAATCAGGCAGAACATTTCTTTAGGCCTTTCTTGGATCAATTAGTATTCTAAACATGAAATTAATTTCTCCTACAAATATGAGAACCTAGTAATTTGTTTCACTTTTATTTTATTGTCAGATAGGATTCATTTTCTACATGATTTTATGGTTGGATAGGATTCATTAGAAAATTCCCCTCAACTTCTCTGTTAAAAAAGAAAAAAAAAGCCTCACATCTGTACAGCTGTGCTGAACCAGCCTTGGCTCCCCCTTTTAATAGTCCTGATGAGTTCCCATTCCCACACAGGGCTCATCGTCGTAGCCTTGGGGGGAGCCTCTTTAGTTTGTTTCACTTTAATTCCTGAGTCTCAGAGCCTGGTATAGATGGAGATAAATCTGCCTAGATGCTCCTGCAACAAGGCCCCTGCTGACGAAGTGGTCAGGAGAGCCAACGGCGCACCCAGGTTTCTTGTATTATTTAATGATATCTGGACCCTGGCTCACTCAAAATAACAATGGTAATTTATCATTTATTTAGCAAAAAATGGGCCAAAATACTGGGCATGGGCGTGTATGCGTGTGTGTGTGTGTATGCGTGTGTGTGTGTGTGTGTGTGTGTGTGTGTGTGTACAGGACCCCCAAATGCCAACCACAGATCAACATCTAAGTCGGGGTGGCCTCTAGTCCCACTCCGTCTGGTGGCCTGCTCACTGACCTCAGCTTCTCTCTCTGAATCAGGCCCCTGCAGATGCCCTCTCTGTCACAGAAGCAAGGAACTTCAGCAGCATCTCCATCTCCTCTGTCAGATTGACACCTCTCTGAGCACAGAAGCAAAATGAGCCTCCCCATCAGGCCAGAATCCCCTGGAGGGCACCACTAGCTCTTCACCAGATGGCATGATCTGACTGTACTCTTCCTGCAGACAGGGTTGTGGGGCCCCTTGAGATGCAGATCTCACCAACTGGCAGGAGCCAATTAGCATCACACCCCCATCCTAGGCTTTGTCCCCATGCTCCATTTTCTATTTTCTCACAGTGCCCTTGCTTCCCTTTTTAGAGCACAGACCTTGACTATAATTAATCATGGCATAATCATCCATTTAATATCTGTCTTCCACTCTGGACTACGAGGACAAGTCCATTCTCTTCGCTGATATTCTCAGCACACAAAGTGGTCCAAAGAGGTCCTCAACAAATACATGCCTAACACAGGAGCCAATAAAATACTGGCACAACACACACACACATACACACACACACACACACACACACACACACACACACACACACACACACTCCTAAAGGGCTCTGGAGCCAGTGTGCTGAACTCTGCAGAGCTGGGACTTCTCCTACAGCACTGCCTGGCTCTACACAGTGGTTCCAGCAGTTCGATGGGGAGCACCAGGGCCAAAAAATTAGAGGCCATAGGAAGCAAGACCATCTGGGTCTACTTGAAACAAGTGTCCTAACTCCTCTGGACCTGGTCTATCTGTAAGAAATCATAATAGTGCCTACTTCATACCTGGATTTCTCACAATATACTTCAAATACTCAAGAGGCTTTCCAGAACACAATAGGCATTCCATCCATAGTGTTACCATGACTACAGACATGACCTGTATGCAGGTTAAGACCCCAAGGCTTTACAAGGTTAGTTAGGATGATCAAAGTTCCAGAGCTTACTCAATGATCAAGTGTCTTAATTACTTTTCTATTGTTGTAATAAGACACCATGAACAAAGGCAACTTATAAAAGAACGTGTTTTTAAAAAAAATAAAGCCCCAAGGCTTACAGTTTCTTCAGAGGTCAGAGTCCATGACCACCATGGCAGAGAGCGTGGCGACAGGCAGGCGGGCACGGTGCTGGAACAGTAGCTGAGAGTTTACATCTTGATCCACAACCATGAGGCAGAGAGAGCTAACTGGGAATGGCATGGGCTTTCGAAAACCCATCCCCAGGGACACACCTCCTCCAAGAAGGCCACGCCTCCCAGTCCTTCCCAAAGAATTCTACCAACTGGGGACCAAGCGCTCAAAGGTTTGAGCCTCTGGGAGCTGTTCTCATTCAAAACACTTTATAAAGTAAGGCTAGACTTTGGCCTTAGACCCTCGTCTGAGTCCTTGTTGGCCATCAGACTTTATCCATTCTATGTTAGAGTTGGGAGGTACAGATTAGGAGGCACCAGAAAAGTCTTAGGAAGAAACCAACTGAGTCATATATTGCAGCCTCAGAGAGTCAGTGAGGAACAGGCCCTGCCTCTGATGGACAGGAAAAGGAAGGATAAAAGGAAAACCTTATAAGGGGTGAGTGCTGGCCTCTGGAAGACCCTATTGTGTTTAATGCTGAGAATCACATCCCAAAATGGCCATAAAGTTCTAGCTGATCTGTGTCTCTCCACTCTTTGAACTCAACCCTGACCTGTGTCTAAATTACAAACATTCAGGCTCCCTTCAGCCTAGATGCCTTTGTATTTCTCACTGCTGAAACGCGTCCCAAGACAATCGAACCACAGCCCCGATGGTCAATCGACACACTTTGGGTAGCGTCCTGTGGTCAGATTTTCCACCTCATGCAGGGGCTGGAGAATAACGATTGGGTCAGTCTAGGTCCTTTAAGGAAGGGGAAAAAAAGAATAAGAAAGAAAAGAGAAATCTGTGTGACTACGGGAGGAAAGGTGGAAGGGGCTGGCCTATGAGACTCTCCTGGTCCACAGTGCCACTCTGACACCTGAGAGCAAGTGGCAAAGTCAACTACAAGGACACTTTGACAACAGATAGTGGGGTAAGGCCAGCGGAGAAACTCAAACCAACACTGGTGACTCCATTCCCCATTCCACAGGAGTAGATGTGCCTCAGAACCCCAACTTCATCCTAGTCAGTGAGAAGCTGGGGTGAGCCAAGGAGAGGAGTATCTTCAGAGCCAGCCCAGCGGTGGCTTCTGAATGCAGCACCTGGACTGTCGGTAGGGTAGGCTCCTGTGGAAGATCTGTGAGGTCATTTTCACAGCTACCAAAAGCCAGACCCCCTGCTTCTGAGCAATTGCACTTCAGAGCCTTGGGGGGCAGTGATGAATCTTCACTGTCAACTTAAGCTTTATAATCACTGTGGAAATATACCTTTGGGTGTATCTGTGAGGGTGTTTCCAGAAAGGTGTAACTGAGGAGTTAAGACACTCCCCCACCCCGCACCCCACCCCTGAACATGAACAGCAGCACCCCATGGGCTGGGTCAGGGATAGACTAGAAAGAAGAACGTGAGATGAGAGATGAGAGCCCATGTTCGTCTTTCTGAGCTTCCTGACTGCAGAAGCTCACACTTCTGCGCTGAGACTTCCTCGCCACTATGAAGTGTACCCTTAAACCATGAGCCAAAATACACCCTTTCTTCTTTAAGTTACTTTGGTCTGGTATTTTATCACAAAAACTGAGAACCACAACTAATACAGTAGCCAATACCTTCCTGCCATCAGTGTCTCGTTGATGAGATGCACTGAGATTTCCAACATGGTGCACCCTCACCTAAAGATGTCAGGGGGCTGTTTTTGGCCAGGAGTCAGCACCCCAAGACTTTGGGTGTAGAGGTCAATTCAATTCTCCTGGGAGAAAGGCCAGGCAGATATTATTTCTCTGCAGACAGTGACTGAATAGGGATACCTTCTGATCAGACCCTCCATGTCTTAGCTCCAACCAGAGTTCCATGATAGGAATGTATCCGTACCCAGCAAGTCTCAACAGCTGTCTGCACCAGCCTCTATGACCTATCCGGTGCTCTCTCTCCTGGGAAGTTCCAACATCTCTCTAGGCACTGTGTGAGGCTTTTAAGACAGCAGCTGGTAGCTAGCTAGATGTTACCAGCCTAGAGTGGGGATCCTCACTGACCCTCCCGCCAAGACCCCACCCTTGCCTGCTCCTCTCCCTCCTCCGATGCTTCCCCACAGATAGGCTGTTTCCGATGCTGCTATAATTCACTGCTTACATAATGCCTGTCTACACTGGCGGTGAGTCTCTCACTGAAGAGGCTCCAAATTAATGATCTATTATTCATACCAGCCACAGTCTCTGCACAGACAGTGTCAAAGAAAAGAGAAGCTACTTGTAGAGGAAAGGGGAAGGGAAGAGTCTTCTTAGGACCCAGCAGGGCCTGAGAGCCAAGCCTTCTGAAGACAGTAGGGCAGATCCTGAGTGGGAGTCACCAACCTAGCAGAGCCCCTCAGGGTGTCTCTGAGGCGTTTATTTGCTTTGCTTCCTGCAACCCAAGGTCGTTAGCAGAAGGAAGAGGGACAGAAACAACTTCGGGCTGGAGAAGCTCCAGGAAATTCACAGTGTGGAGGAGGGTGGGTCACGTGCTCCTCGGACTTGTGACATTAGATGAACTCACAAATGGAGAGCTCCTGCTTTAGCTGAGTGGGGCTGGAGCAGACTTGAGAAAGGGGAGAACACACTGCTTTCTACACAGTCTGAGGAGCGTCCTCAGGTAGTCTCAGTGTGAGGCAACATGGGGCCATCCTCGGGGAACCTCAGTCTGAAAAAAACTACCAGATGTCCTCAGGGGAGTCCCAGTCTGAGGGGAAACATGTTCCCATCCCCAGGAAGGCCCAGTCTGAGGAGCACACAACCTGTCCCCAGGAAGGCCAGTTTGAGGGGCACACAGTCTGTACCCAGAAAGGTCCAGTCTGCTGAAAAATGGTTCCTTAAAATCTACAGTCCACAGAACTTGCCCGCAGACTCTGGAAGCATATTTTTCGGTGAGGAAGTTTCATTATTATCCAGTATCAAGGATGAAAAGACGTAACCAATGTCAAGCGCATCCCCCCGCAATTTCAGTGAGAAAGTATTACAGAGTCATCTGTAAGAATTACGTCTGCACTTAGTAGGAAATAGTGGTGTGGTTATCAGCTGAAGGCAGCAAATAGAACACATCCATTCAGTTCCAATCCCTCTCAAAAATCTAAAATGTGAGCAAAAGGAGAAACAAATAGAGGTAATTATTAACTCCAAGAAAATTAAAAATAGCCTAAGAAAGAAAATGTTTTCATACACAGTTCTTTCACAAACAGAACTTATTAAAACATAAATGCTAATTAAAACATACTTATTTCTAACACAAACATGAAATGAAGCTATCTTGGGAGGCTTGCAGGAAGAGTGATTGTGCTTTAGTGGTTTGGTGGGAGGGCTCATGTGAGAATTCCAAGTGTTCACACTGGATCGTGTAAGTCAGCAGATAACGTCTACAAGCAATATTTCAAAAGGCAGTAATGGGATTAAGCTGGGGTTGTGACTCAGTTGCTTGCCCAATATAAATGAAGCCCTGGGTCCATCCTCGGCACCCTGCAAACTAGGTACAGTGGCGCACACCACTAATCTCAGCACTTGGAAGACAGAGGCAAAAAGATCAGAAGTTCAAGGTCAGGCTCAGGGAGTTCAAGGACAGCAGGAGACACTGTCTCAAACAGAATAGAAACAAACCCACAGGAAACAAGCACTGCAAGAAATAGACGAAGAAGCAGAAGGGCAGCTCCCAAGGAGAGCGGCTCTGAGAGGATAGCGTGGCTGGGTAACAATCTACCACATTTTGAACCTAGTTGACTTATGAATTTATACATCTCTGATGAAAATCAAGATCCACAGGGAAAGGACACTATCAGACCTCTCTGGCAACCAGCAGGTGCCGTATTATTAATCTGATCAACAGATACATGAGAGCAGTTGGGGGTGCAGCTGGCAGCTGTGGCAACAGGCCTGCTTAGAACTGACAATGTCCTGCCCACCCCCACCCCCAGCCCCCAATGGTACAAAGCAGCAGAGGGAAGACCTGGCTACAGACAGAGCACATCAGCTGGGGCATTCACGGTGGGAACAGACCAGTGGCTCTGGTGAGAACAGCTGTCCTTTTAAGCTTTTAATGTCACCAAGAACCAAATTATTTTTGCCCATCTTGTCTTGGTCCTTTGGGACTACTGTAGCAAAATATTACAGACTGGGTCATTTATGAACCATAATAATGCATTGCTCCCAGGTCTGGAGGCTTGGGAGTTTTAAGTTCAAGGTGCCATCAGCTTCCATGTCTGATGAGTGATGGTTCTCTGCTCCATAAATGGCACAGTCTGGGTATGGTGACAGAGTAGAAGGGGTAAACAAGACTCTTGGTGCCTTTTTGATAAGGACACTCTTCCATCTGCAAGAGTGGGGACTGGTGTCTTTTTAAAGACCCCACCTCTTAAAGCTACAGCACTGGAGACGCTCTCCCTACATACAGAACTTAGAAAGAACAGATATTTGGATCACATGGATGGGCTGAGGAGGGTACAGACATAAAGACAAGTTTCACAATTAGCTTCAGTTGTCAACCTGACACACCTGGGAAGAAGGAACCTCAATTAAGGAATTTGCTTCCACCAGACTGAACTGTGGGCATGTTTATGGGTGCATTTTCTTTCTTCCCTTTCTTTCTTTCTTTCTTTCTTTCTTTCTTTCTTTCTTTCTTTCTTTCTTTCTTTCTTTCTTCCTTTCTTTCTTTTTTTTTCTCTTTTTTCTGTTTTTTTCTTCCTCCTCTTCTTCCTTGTCTTCCTCCTCCTCCCCCCCCCTTCTCCCCCTCTCCTTCTCTTCCTTTTCTTCTCCCCCTCCTTCTCTCCCCAACCCTCCTCCTTCTTTTTGGTGTTTTGAGACAGGTTTTCTCTGTGTCAGCCAGGCTAGCCTCTGATTCAGGGATCCATCTATGTCTGCCTCCCAAGATCTGGGGATTAAAGGTATGGCCACCATGCCTAGCCTACGGGTACATTTTTGCATTTTCTAGATTCCCGATTGATGTAGGGGAACCCAGGCAACTGTGAGGTAACCTTACAAGAAAGGCAGCTGAGCAAGTCAGTGGGGAGCAAGACCCAGTAAGCAGTATCCCTCCATGGCTTCTGCTTCAAGCCCCTGCTTTGAATCTCTGTCTTTGAATCTCCATGATGAACTGTAAGCCAGATAAACCCTTTCCTTCCCAAGTTGTTTCTGGTCACGGTGTTTATTGCAGCAACAGAGAGCAAAACAGGACAACAAGAATAGGCCCCTTTCAGTCCTGGAACTTTCTTCTCCTTGGTAGTCCCCAAATAGAGCTTGGAAAATCAAGCATTCATGGAGCAAACAGAAGCATGTCCACTGTGCTAACCCAAGAGGCACTCAGAAGTCACCTGAGCAACACCCTAAAGAAACAGTCATAAATATTAATGTCCAGACCTATAAACCTGAATTTAAATTATTTTTTGAGACAAAATTTCACTATGCAGTCATGGCTGGCCTAGAATTCTCTATGTAAAATACACTAGTCTTTGTCAGCTTGACACAAGTGGCCTGAGAGAGAGATCCTCAACTGATGAATCGTCTCCATCAAATTGGTCTGCAGGCAACTCTGTGAGGGCACTTTCTTGATTCATGATTGATGCAGGTGAGCCTGTCCCATTGTGGATGTTGCTACCCCTGGGCAAGATGTCTTGTATAAGGTAAGGAAGCTGGCTAAGCAAGCCACGTAGAGCAAGTCAGTAAGCAGCACTCCTCCCGGTGCCCTGCTTGAGTTCCTCCTCACAAGAAGCCATGATCAGGATGTGGAAGTCAGATAACCAGATTGTTTATTCCCCCAGATTGTTTTGGTCAGTGTTTTATCAAAACAACAAAAAAGCAAACTAGGATGGCAGACCAGGCTAGATCCAAATTTGTGGCAATCCTCCTGCCTCTACTGGAGTGCCAGGATTTCAGGTTTGCTTCACCATGCCTGGTGTATGTGGTGCTAGGCTCAAATCCAGAGCTGCATGCACGCTAGGAAAGCATTCTACCAGCCGAGCCACATCCACAGCCCTAAATATTTGGTTTTTATGGTAGTTTGTAGAATTGGTCCCCCGGGGACTAGCATCCCACACCAGGGTAGTTCTGGTCCCCGTTCATCAATCGGACTCCACAATTTCATCCTCAAGGCACATACCATCTGCCATCCTGTGGGCATCAGGGAAGGCAAGAGGGCCTACAGGAGGTGACCGCTGAATTTGCAATGGCCCAATGCTCGCACAAAGTTCACTGTGGGTCAGTTACTCTCCAGGGCAGCTTGTCCTCCACTCTGCTTTTGTCTCTACCTCTGCTTCCATGGTTACCATGGTTACCATGGCAGGCGAGAAAGCACTGGAAACCCCTGTGCTGCCAATTAAATGATGTTCACACGTCACTTCCAACTGGCACCCATGGGCCAAACTGAGTTACAATATCCTGCCTAAAGGCTGGAGTGGCAGGGTGCCACTTCCTCCTATTTCCCCAAGCAGAGGAAGACAGGGTATAGGTCGCACATTGACACCTTCCCCAAACCTTGCTGCGCTTGCCTGGACTTCCCCAATATTCCTGTAGGCCCCATTGCACCCCATGCCTCCTCCACACACACCCTGACTGCTCTTTTCTGCCCTAAGCCCCTGGGCCTCACTACAGACCGCTCTCATTATCTGGAGGAAGCATTTGGCACTTACAGTTCATTAAGTGTTTTCAGAGTCTTTACATTTTCTCCACAGTGAATAATTTAATCTCCTGGACTCTGGGCAAACTGCTGCTCTGGCCTACAGAGAAGACTTTAACAGCAAAGCGGCAGGGGTGGGAGCCTGGGGGACAAGCTCCACGACGTCTGTGTTCTTGTGTGTGGCTCCCAGGCGGCACAGTTAAAATTACAAACGCACCCCGGGATCTTGAAAAGATTTGTTTTCGGAAGTTCCTCTTCCAGAGAAGCTTAGACTGAAAGAGGGAAACACCGGGTAAGGAAATCAGGCATCTCAGCTGGAGAACGCTGACCTCAGACCCGCTAATTACTGCAATGAAGGAATAAGAAGTACTGAGAAAGGCTACACTTTGCACGGGGAGCCCTCCAGGAGCCTGGGACTTTAAAGGACATGGACAAAGCCCGGAGAGTAAAGGGCATTCCGGCCCTTGGAGCGAACGCTGTGCGGTTCCTATGGTTTCCATACAGTGTTGTGACTTTCTGCTGGCATACCGCTTATCTTAATCAACAGAAAATGCCTCGTACGTACTCTGCTATGATGCGTTTTGCCATTTGGAGTGGCTGTCACAGAGAATCTAGTACTGGTACGTAGATAGAAATGAGGTTTGTTTAGCCCACACTGTTAGAAGGCGAAGTCCAAAACTGAGCTACTCCATCTATTCAGCCTCTGAGGGACCTCCACCCTGACTGGATCCCAACACGCCAGGGAAGTAGGAAGGAAAAGTTGCGCCTATAGATGTGGCCAAGCATGTACGGTGGCTTTCCTTTATAGTAGCACATATCTGTGGAGCATATTAACTCCTCAGGCCAGAGTTAACCCTTTCTGAAGGCAGTGCCCTCATAATATGAACATCTTCCATCGAGGATGCATCGGCTATGTTATCCAGCCATTGATCAGCTGCTCCGGCTGGCTAGGTGGTACCCTTGTCTCTCTCCCTCCTCCATGTGTATATCCCACAAACAGGCTCAGTCCAAAGAGGATGGTATACAAGCAGCTGTGCTCCCCTGCTAGAACCCCCAAAGAAACTCTCAAAGTTTCTGCTGTCTCAATCTTACCACACAAGGGGCCACATTTCCAGCACATGGAATTCCAAGGGGCACACTTAAATCTTATCTGAGCCATGCTATATGTGCTTTATAAATAAGAACTTAGCTAACCTTGTTATGACCCTGCAGGGTCCCCATCACCTCCTTAACAGATGGTCTACCTGTGGTGGTTTGAATGAGTCTCACACGTCAAAACACTTGGTCATCTCCCAGTTGGTGGCACGGTTTAGGAAGGTCGGAACTTTCTAGAGGTGGAGCCTTGTTAGAGAAAATACATCAAGTTGGGGGATGATTACAGCTTAGCCTCACTTGCTGTTCTCTATATAGATGAAAACAGGATCAGCTAGGACCTTCCCTGCCGTGACAGACTATATCCTCTCCGGAGCTGTAGTTCCAAATATAACTTTGTCTCGTCTAAGTTGCTTTTGGTTGTGGCATCTCATCACAGCCACAGGAAAGTAACTAATAACAACTGCCAAGGTTAGGTCAATTATTCAAGTGTATCACTGGTGAGAGGAAAGTCGCTGGCTCCTCCATAACAGGGATATATCTTTCCATGCCTGGTAACTAACCACAGCCAACATCCAAAGGATATCTGAGTGTCTTCTACATAAATGGATGCTGTCTTGTTTCCCTCTGAAAGCATACCAGCTGTGTTCAAAACCCAGAGCCACCTCTTACCATCTACATAAGAGATTTTTCTTCTCTACCCCTCTTTCTTATTTAATATGTAAGATGAAGTCGCTAAGAGACCTCAATGGTTATTGCAAGATAGAGGAAATTAAAGAAAGCTGTGTAGGCAAAGGATCTTGAGTGATAACTGGCATAAAAGAAATAGACAGTAAAATGTTCACCATTGTTCATATGTCCTAAAATACAGCTAGCTCATAAAATATAAGCCTCTGAGGGGCTAAGGAGATGACTCAGTTGGTAAAATGCTGTCTATGTAAGTGCTAGGATGCAAATGCAGGTACCAAGAACCCATGCAAAAAGCCGGGCAAAGTGGTATATGCCTCTCCAGTGCTGCAGTGCAGAAATCAGAAAATCCCTGTGGCTGGCTGGGTACCCAGTCTACCTGAGGCTGTGAACTCCAGATTCAATGAGAGACCCTGTCTCAAAACATACAGTCGAAAAGTGATTAAGGAAGACATCTAATGTTGACTTCTGACCACCCTCATCTCTCTCTTACACACACTCACACAAGTACATGCACACTCACACGTGCAATTCCACATATGAACATGCTCACATGAACACCCACCACACACACACACACACACACACGCACACACACACACACATGATAGTGTGTGTGTGTGTGTCTATGATCTACACTAACAATTTATTTTCATCCCTGCCGAACCTGTTATAATCCAAAATATGATCCCAGGATAGGGGTTTGCTCTGTGTACTACTCCAATATATAATTCAGTAGCTTAAAAAAGTACACATTTATTTTCTAACTGTTTCTGCAGTTCAGGAGCCTCAGTCATACTGTATCCTCTGTTCAGTGTCTTGATCTACTGCTGAGGCCTATGAACATCCCTGATGCTAAATACAGTCTGCTTGACAGAGTTCCAGATTCTTTAGCTAAGGAGATTTTGGTCCAGCAGCTATATTGCTCCCCTTCTTTGTTGAAATTTCATCAATAATGAGAATGTCTGCATGGCCTATCCAAGCTGGTGGTTGTTGGCTGGGTAAGGAATGCAGCCATTTCACCTGAAAACCTTGTAGGCTTTTTTCTGTAAGTCCTGGCATAGGCAGGAGCTATCTATTACACACTGGAAACATATCATAAAAGCCATCCCCGGGGCAGGTGTTAATACTTTAGGAAGAGATAGATAAGCCTTTAACTGATAGAAGCTAAAAGAAAAATTAGCACATATAAAAATGAATCTTCACCAGAAGAGCTGAATTCAGCCAACCGGAGCTTCCAACCATTAACGGTCAAATGTTTTTTCAAATGTTCTTTGAAATCACCTCAAAGTTTGCAGGCCTCAAGAGGGATGATGTTGGCTCCATCCTGGCTCACACCTGCATACCTAGATGGCCCCTGCTGAGATGACTGGCACCTACTGACCACCATCTGCATACCAAAAAACGGACACTGGCCCTTTAAAAAGTTTTCTTGCCAGCAGCAACTTGCTCTCCTGGCAAGGTCTTCCCCATAGCAGTGTGCTTTTATTTTTTCTCTCCTTAATATGTACACTGTTAAATTTTCCTATTAAAAATGCTCCTGCATTTCTTAATTCTAAAGCACAATTGTGCCTGTCATTTCTTAAAGTGCATAAGTGTGCCATATCGGGTCCCATAGAAGAATGAACTACTGTGCTCATTTGCCATAAATTTCTTTCGTCGATCTGTTTTCTTCTACGGAGTGTTCGTCAAACTATCTTTGGGTGAAGGCTGGCCAGTAACAGGCAATGTACAATCAAGGTGTCAGCTAGTGCCGGCATCTCGTTCGGGGGCTCAAATGAGAAAGGATCTATTGCCTGACTTACTCTGGAATCACTGGCGGGATTTAGTTCTCCACAGTTGCTGTATGGACAATTACACCCGCTTGCTGGGTGGGCATGGCTAGTGGTAGCCCTCACTCTCGTCCCAGGACCTCTCTAGTTCATGTCCTCAGGGCATGTTCAGGAGGAGGGGAATGAGGAACAGGGTGCAGGCCAACAGAGCTTGAGGCCTTTGGAACCGTCATTTTTTCATTTGAAAAGTTCCCCCATCTTCCCTGTCTCCCAGATCTACCCCTGGCCCTCCTCTCCACCCCATCCTACCCCCATGTGTCCTCAGAAAAGAGCAGTCCTCCCAGGGTTACTGCTCAAACAGGGCATAGCAAGGCATTACAAGGCTGGGCACTAATCCCTATATCAAGGGTGGACTAGGCAACCCAGCAGGAACAAAAGTTTCCCAAGGGCAGGTAAAAAGGTCAGAGACCCCCACACACTCCAACTTGTAAGAGTTTTGCAAGAACACCAAGCTAGACAACCTTAAGGTATATTTAGAGTACCTTTTAGGTTCCATGTCTGCCGCTTCAGTCTCTGTGAGTCCCTAAGAATGCTGGTCAGTTGACTCTTTAGGGCTTGTTCTCCTTGTTCCCACAACCCCTTTGGTCCCTACAATATCACCTCCTCCTCTTCTGCAGGGTTCCCTAAACTATGCACAATGTTTGGCCCTGGGTCTCTGTATCTACTCCCATCAGCTGCTGGAGGAAGCCTCTCTGATGAAGACTGGGCTAGGCACTGATCATGAGCCGAGCGGGATAACAGTAGAAATCATCTCTTGGCTAGCTAGTCTCTAGTTCCTGGCCTTCCCTGCAGTATCAGGCATGGGCTCCCTCCTTTGGCACAGCATTCTACCCTTCCATTGTCTCAGTAGATCTTGCAGGGAGGGTAGGTTATAGGTTGAAGATTTTGTGATTGGGATGGTGTCCCAGGGTCCCCACTGGACGCTTTGCCTGGTTACAGGCGATGGCCTGTTCAGGCTCCCTATCCCACATTACTACAGTACTCTCTAAAGTCTCCACCATAGATTCCAGTGAGTTTCCACTGTGGATCTCCCGGTAAATGTCCTCCAGTTGTCTCTCCATATACTCTCTCCCGCCATCCCTGTCCCCCTACCTGGTCCCTTCTCTTCCCATTACCATTCTCCCCGGTCTCACCTGCACCATCTGTTCTATTTACCCTTTGCCATGGAGATCCCTGTGACCCCACTGGGGCCCTCCTTATTGCATAGTATCTCTGGGTCTCTGAACTGTAGTACCTTGTCCTTTGGTTACCAGTGTGACCATCGTTTTTGATGGGTTCTGTTAGTTAGAAAAAAGTCACTCACTAAGTCCTTCTCGTGTGAAAGGGGAGGGGATGACATAGGGGTGTACCAGGAGTCAGGGACCCAGGGTCTGTGTCAGAAGCTGCTCTAAAATACTTGTTGCAGAAGAGGTGACCCTTCTTCTGCTGAAAGTGGCAAACATAAAGGCTGACTGTTTGGGACGCCGTCTCTGGCTCTCCCAGGACAAGCCTTTGGAACCTGCTGGGCCCTTGGTGTCCACTCCCAGGAAAGAGTTTGGCCCACATGTCTCAGCACGCCAGAGACTCTGTATCCTTGAACTTCACCGATCTTAATTCAATTAAACTGATGGAGTTGGATTTCTCTGCACTCCTGGCAAGATTCCAGATAAACAATCATGCAGGTCCATTTCCAGATCCCAGACTGACAGAGCCTTCTCCAAAGGCTTTCTCCTTTTCCCAGCTTCCCATGAGCCATGGTACATACCCAGACAGGCTTTGCAGAGAGGCAAAATCAAAAAAAAAAAAAAAAAAAAAAAGAAAGGTCTGTGGTGTCTACCTCCCTCCCTCCCACTTCCTCACCCTGATTGCTCTGAGGCAGCATAGGCGGCCTGGCATCAAACCCTCAGCAAGATGAAAGGCCCTTTGGAGGTGCATAATTCAGAAAGCAAGCCCTGCATACAGCATGTGATTAGAACAAATGTGTGTCCCGGAGGCGAGCACAGCTCTGCAGCAGAGCAAGCTCCCTCATGCTCTCCTCAGAATCCCTCTCATCTCTGGTCCTATGCTCAGTGCTCCCAGAGCGACAGCTCAGCAGAAGCCCACCCATCAGGCCCCATTCCTCAAACAATATGCTCTTTCCCCAACAGAGAGCCAGATGAAAGTTCAGAAAGTCAGAAGGTTATGGTTAAAGACTGGGTGTCTGCAGAACACAGCATGGGGCCTGGCTATAGCTCTCCATTCCTGTGGATTTTAGATGTCCCTCTGCTGGCCAAGGATGTCTGGGGTCACTAGGTGAATTAAGATGTCTTTGTCTCTGAGAACTGCTAAGGTTTGAATGAAGGTATCTGTTCGGAAGTTCCTGTTGGAGCCCGACCCCTGTGGTGGGTAGTTTTGTCAGTTTGACACAACCTAGAATCTCCTGGAAAGACAGTCTCCATGAAGGATTATTTAGGTCAGGTTATCTGTGAGCACGTTTATGAGGGATTGTCTTAATGACATTAACTGATGTGGGAAGACACAGCCTACTGCGGGTGGCATCATTCTCTAGACAGGGAATCCTGAACTGTTAAGAGTGGAGAGATCAAGCTGGATGGTGGTAGGCATGCATTAATTCATTCTCTCGGTATGTCATTCTCCAGAAGGGAACCCTTTTCCAAAGACCGTTCTTCAAGTCTTGTCTGTGTGGAACTGTGAACCCTAATGGACAGTGTTGAAGTACTTTAGACTGTGACCTTGTTGAAAGAAGGGTTATCCTGTGCATATATAATGAGCTAAACTGAAGCTGTACCAGTGTGGGCAGTAGTAACTTTTGGTTGCTGTGATAAAGCAACTGAGAGATGAAAGCATTTGTTTGGGCCTATGGTTCCAGAGGGAGGGTCCATAACAGAAGGGGAGGCGTGGCCGCAGGTGGCTAAAGCAGAGAAACTAAGAGATTACAATCTTTAAACACAAACACAAAGCAAGGAGAGTAATCGGGAAGTAGGTTGAGGTTACAAACCCTCAAACCCTGCCCCCCTTCCCCCCCAGGCAGCACTTAAAGGTTCCATAACCTCCTCCAACAGAGTCACCTACTGGGGACCAAGTGTTCGAATATGTGAGCCTATTGGGGGCACATTCAGACCACCACATCAGAATGGGGCATAGAGAAAAGGTGATCATGTGCAGACAGAGAGGGAGCAGTACACATATAGAAATTACTCAAGGCAGCTACATCCAAGGAACACATGCCCCCTGGGCTAGGTTCACAACTATTGGCAAGTCATCCATGGTTCAAAACCAAACCAAACTTGGTATTACCAAGTGTTGTGGTTTAGATGTGAAATGCTACCCTGCCCGCAGGCTCATGTGTTTGAACATCTGCTCTCCAGCTAGTGGTCCTGTTTTTGGAAGATTATGGGACTGTTATGAGGTGAAGCCTTCCTGGAGGAAGTGGGTCATTAGGGGTGTGTCTTGAGGTTTTATAGCCCCACCCACTTCCTCTTCACACCCAGCTTCCTGACTGCAGTTGCCTGTCACTCAGCCCACCCTGAGTTCTCTAGTGCAATGGACCAAAAGCAGCCAAAAGCAACTTCTCTCTTAAGTTGCTTCTTTTAAGTTGCTTTAAGTCAGATCTTTGGTTACAGTAACGAGAAAAATAACTATCAAGTCAACAGCAGTTGGCCTGAGCCCATTGCTTCTAGAGTGAAATCAGTTTCTATAGCTGAGGAGAAGAAAGGGTGGCACTTAGGGTATCAAATCTAACACATGTGCTGGAAATATGAACGAACTGAGGCTCAGGGAAGAAAACTCTCACCCTAGTTCCTCTCTGCTCCCACCCCGTGATAAAGCATCCCCTCCTCCACTACCTATATGAGGTTGTTTTCTGCGTGAGTTCTTAACTACTGTTAATATACTGTTAAAATTCTTAACTGTTCTTAACTACTGTTAATATCTGAACCTGTCCCCCGCCAAGCGCATGTGTTGCAAGTATAATTCGCAGATTTCCTATACAGACGGTATCAGAAGGTGGGACCTTTGTTTGGGAACTGATGAGATTAGACGGGGTCACAAGGGCGGGGCCCTTAATGTAGCTATTATCGGCTCTGATAGTTACCTCACTGCGATACCAACTGAAGCAACTTACGGAAGGGAAGATTTAACTGGGCTCGCTGTTTTAGGGAATATATCTCTGTAGTAGGGGGCTCAGTAACAGGAGTGAGGAACAAGTGTGGTGATGGGATCTGACTCATATCTGAGAAAGTCAGGGCTCAGAGGGAGGGACAAGTCTCAAATGACTTTCCCCCTCCTCCCTTCTTATTCAGTCAGTGATCTGAACCTATGGGATAGCACCACCCACATTCAGATAGGCTTTCCTTCCTCGGTTCAATCCTCTCTGGAAACGCCCTCATAGGCATGCCCAGAGATGTGCCTGACTGGTGCCCTAAGGATTCCTTAACATAGTGAAGGTGACAAAGTGAACCATCACAGTAGCTTTATCAAAAGAAGAAGAAAGCCAGCTGGCACGGCGCTTTGTCCTGTTAGGATCCCCTCCGCTGTGCTGTGACGTAGCCACAGCCTCACGGGATGCTGAGGAGACACCAGCACCATGCTCTCAGACGTCTCAACCTCGACCCAGAGACAAATAAATGTCCACTCTTTACAAATTATCTGATCTCACAATTTTTGTCAGAACAAAATCCTATTGGCTGGCAATAGGATTCAGGAGATTAGGAAAGTTCCCCAACAGTGACCGAACACTTGGTCCCAGCTCACAGACCTGTTTGGGAAGGTTGTGAAGACTTTAGAAGGTGGATCTTCAACGGAAGGCATAGGTCACTGAAGGCAGGCCTTGGGGTCGGATAGCCCCGCACATTCCCTGCTGATGACCTGTACCCCCACTTAAGACGCATGTGACCCTCCCACAGCCGCTGCTTTCGTAGGAGCCAGAGTCTTAGTAGGGACTGGGGCTGGGCAGGAGTTGTGAATGGGAAGAGCAGAAAGGGAATAGGGTGCTTTAGGAGGAAGCCATATTTGTCCTGGCCTCTCGAGGGCGTCCTCTTGGAGTCCCAGCCTATGGTAGGAGATCCAAGACCAACACAGACGTGGCTGCACACAACGGTCTTCCGTCACCCATAGCAATTGCAAGTCCCACAAGCAGCCCTCACCAAATCCATTCCTGTTTCCTGAAAGAGTTCTTCACTCTCCACATGTAACATCTTCCTACTCTGGCTATCCAAGCTGCAGTCATGCCCATCCACCTTCATGCTTCCCCTCCCCTTTCTTAACCGGTCACCTCTTTCACCTCCCAAACCATCCTCACTGGTGGAGGTGACTAGAGTCTCGCCTCTTCACACTGTACACCTCCCATCTCCCTCCACTGCTCCCCACACCTCCAGTCTTTTGACCTTCCTGAAACTTATCACCTCCTGATTTAACATAGCCAATGACTCCCACCGTTTTTGCAACAATGCCCAGGCGTTCGGGCTTGTTTTCAGGTCCTTTTGTGGGACTGGAGAACTATCTCAGCCAGTAAAATACAGTCTTGCATGAAGACCTGGGTTCCACCACCAGAAACCTCGTCTGAAAAGTTAGGTATAGTGGCATATGCTTGAAATCCCAGAACTTGGAAGGTAGAGCCAGGAAGATCCCTAGGGCTCTCTGACCAGCCAGCCTAGCATACTTGGCAGGTTCCAGGCCAGTGGCACACCCTGTCTCAATAAAGAACAGGTGGATGGCAGTTGAGGAATGGCATTTGAGCTTGTCCTTTGGACTCAACATGCAACAATCTACACTTCCCTCTGTGTGTGCGCGCCCACGGGCGTACACACACACACACACACACACACACACACACACACACCTTCGTGACCCACCATGTTTCCTTGAAGCCTTCCAGTTCCAAGCCCCTCTCATTCTACATCAGCTCTGTCCTCACCAGACACATCCTCTGTGGCTCCCCTTTCTACCAGATGACCCTGCTTCCCATCAGCACTGCCCGCTTCCTCTACCTCTCTAGTCCAGAAGACGTAGCTTCTTCCTGCTGTCACTCACTTCCAGTCGGCTGCTTCACAGATCTCAGGATGTCTCATCTTCAGTGTCAACTTGACAGGAGCCACATTCTGCTTGTCTGTGAGGAGCTCCCTAAATTAGGTTAACTGAGGTGGGTCGGTCCACCCTGAGCATGACTGGCACCATCCCATGGGCTAGGATCCCAAACTGAATAAGAAGGAGAATGTGTGCTGTATTCATCCCCTTCTGCTTCCTGACTGAAGACAGGACTTGACCATCTGCCTCTCGCTCTTGCTGCTTGGATTTCATGACTGTGATATCTCAAACTGTGAGCCTAAATAAACCCCACCTCTCTTAAGTTGCTTTCGCCTTGTATTTCATCACAGTAATGAGAAAAGTAACACAGAGGGTCTCCAGATTGGAGGCCGAGTGTGATGGGTATATATTAGACCCACGCAAACGTAGTCATGAAACCCTTCCTTCCTCAAGGTGACGTAGTCAGGCACTTTGTCACAATGGAGACGAAAGCAGCTAGTGCAGACTTTGCCTGTGTATGGCTCCGCACACCCACTCTCTGATCCAGCCCAAGTCATTTTTAATTTTCTCAGCAGATTCCCTGTGTCTATTCCTCTCTGAGCTGCATGTGCGCAGGAGCAGACGCCATGTCTACCGGCTTGCCGTCATGCTCAGCTGTCCCTCCAGCAGTATTTAACGCAAAGCTGCGTGAATGAACGCATGAATGAAGGAACGAGCTTCGCGGCCAAGTTCATAGCCATCCTCCAACCCCCACTGAGCCCATCTTCTCCTCCTTCAGTCTTTGCATCACCCTAAGAACAGTTTTTTTAAAGGCCATGCTGCCTTGTCCAAACACAACTAGTTTTGCTGTTTTCTCTTTTTATCAAATCGGGGCAACCAAGTCCATGACGTATCTCCTGGGTAGAGGGCACAGCGCCAGTGAGTGACCAGAGGAGAGAAGTCACACAGTTGGAGAATGGAAAGGAACGTAGCCAGGGCTATGGCCGTGGTCCCTCCCAGGAAATATCTCCCTGGTATCATGGGGAGTGGAAGTTACATGAGACAGACCTGAGTCATCTTCTCTTCCCAATGGTCTGGGCCCTGGATGCTGCCCTGTGGGCTTGCTTTGCTGTAGGTGGGAGCACAGGAAGGACACTGAGCTTGGCTCCCAGACGTGGGTGGGTGGAAAGGTCTTGCCTGGTTTGACATCCTAGCACAGGAGGGATGAGGGGGCCTGGTGGAGAGAAATGAAGCTTAGGCACCAGCCCAGGACAGCTGCTGTGGTCTGAGCAGCAGGCTCCCCACACACAACTCAGCCCACACACACATTTCAATGAGCGCTAGGATCTGGGCAACAGCGGGAGACAAGGATGGCCTGCAGGGATACAGAGCATCCAGCCTGGCTTCCCCATCCCAGAAGCTGATTGGCAGCACACACAGAGATAACGCACAGCAGTGTTTTCTCATCATATGCACTGGAATATGTTTCTAGAGCCCTGCTGAGAGCCAGAGGGCAGGAGGAGAGGGCAGTAAGACACTTAAACAAAAATGCAGGGCCCCGGAGCCCTATGTGTCACTTTCTATCCCTCTTTGAAGTTCATAGACCCCAGGCCAGATAGAGTCCTTTCTGATTCTACAGTGTGATTTGGGCATCTCAAACGGAAAAGGTGCAGGGGTGGTGGTGGTGTACACCTTTAATCCCAGCACTTAGGAGGCAGAGGCAGGCGGATCTCTGTAAATTCGAGACCAGCCTGGTCTACAGAGCAAGTTCCAGGACAGCCAGAGTTACGACAGAGAAACCCTGTCTCGAAAAACCAAACAAAAAAAAACCCCACAAAACACAGTGGCAACATGTTCCACTGAGGAAAGGGTTAACTGGAGGATCTGATGGTATGGAAACCTCTGCTGACTGATAATCTATCTTGGATACCTAAGTCTCTGAGTGCAAAAGCCTAGGGCAGAGAGAATGTGAACAAAGGGAGTGGAGGGGTACAATCGGCAAGCTCCAGATCCTATAAGAGACCCTAGCTCAAAAAATAAAGCGGAGAGTTATAAAGGAAGGAACCAGATATTGACCTCTGGCCTACACACACACACACACACACACACACACACACACACACACACACACACACATGTACACACATGTTGTATGTACACACATGCACCCCTTGGTCAAGCAGCTACTATTGTTCTTATTTTACAACCCCAAAGAACTGAAGTTCAGAAAGACTTGCTAGGGACCCCACAAAGCCCGAAACCAGTACACTGACCTCCAGCACCTATAACCCTTGTGGTGGCATCTGTGTCCTGCCTCAAGAACATACACCAGTCACAGGCATTCTACACGAGGGTCACTCGGGACGTACCAGCTTGACATTCAGATAGGAGAGAATCCCACCGCGTCCCTCAGGCTGCACCTGGAGTCTCCTCTGATCGTCTACCTGAGTACCTGAGGTCAGGCCCATCCTGGGCTTGGGAAGAGGGGTCTCTTATATCTTATATCAGGCTCAGCACTAAACAGAAGAACAGGAAAGGCTTTTGTCAGGAAGAACAAGTGGAGGGCAGATGATGCTAAGTATTCTGCCCTGGCTACTTCAGGTGAGGAGAAAGGCCATGAAGAGTGGCCCAGCGGGTAAAGGAGCATTTCTTCTACTGCACCTCAGGTAGGAATGTGAGAAAGAGGTAGGGAGACAGTGCGCCCCATGAGGGGCCTCAGTGAGGCTTTGTCTACACAAGAGGAGGGAGGTACAAGTGGCAGCCACACTGTCCCATGGACCAGGGGCTTGGGGCTTAGGGCAGAGGCAGAACACACCTTGTCCCTTCTCCCAAACACCTACACCTCAAGGAAGACTGGACCGCTAACTCTGTGACATCCCCACTCCCACCCGGCTTACAGGGCTCAGCCTGTACTTCTGCCCTTTGTCTCACACAGCTCGGCTGCAGAAGAAGGTGGACCTGCAGATCACAGAAGTGAAGGAGAAGAGAAGGTTCCGGCCTTGTGTAGCTTCATGGTGTCCACTCTGAGCCTGTCAGTAGAGTCCATCCGCTCTCCTCAGAGCACTCTGATGGACAGAGGGGAACCCACTCCTTTCCAACCCACACACTGGCTCCCCATCAGCCCCCTCCCACACCTTCTGACTACAACTGCATCTCTGCATCCTCTTCCCCCTCCGTGGTGACCCCAGCCCAGAGCTCAGCTGTGTCATCCGGAACTGAAAAGCCAGTCTCCCCAACCCCAACCCCATGCCAGAAAACACCTTGTCATTTGCAAGTGGGACTGTGTCGATTCCAGTGTAAAAACTTCCAATGGCTCCACGCTGCCCAAAGGATGTCATTTTGGGTTGTAACTTCCTCTCCTGACTACCCACACCATCTCCTTCCCCTCCATGGCACACATGCTGCCTACCCACCCTTCATCTTCCACCAAGATCAACTCCCCATCTCCACACTATGCCCACTTTGCCTTCCTCCCTAGGGAAGATGGCTCAGCTCCTCCAGGAAGGCCTCCATATCCTGCCCTAGTCCTGTCTGTCCACAGCCTCTGTGAGGTTGCTGAGATTCAGGCAAAAGGTACTCAAGTAGACACTGAGAGAGAGAGATTCTAGTCCCAGATTGGGTATCAACTGTGGGGGTAACCTTGGTCAGATCTCTTCTTCTGTCTGAATTAGTCCTTCATAACTATCTATTATTTCCCCTCTGTGCTTCATCCCAGTGTTGAACGGCTCTTTGTATTATTCCCACATCTCCCTCACTTCTGCAGAGATAATTAAGAATTTGCAGGAAATTAGTGATGTACCTTCGCTTATGAACATAGTAACACATCACCAGCCACCAGTGGAGACCAGTGCTTGGAGATCTTGCCCTTCTTTGCAACTGAACATTCCAGGCTCCCAACCTATGTGTCCATCCGGATGTGGAAAGAGGGGTTTGAGAGAAAGCTCAGGAGGTGGAGGACTTGCTGTACAAGTATGAGGACCAGGGTTTGGACACTCAACTCTCATGTAAATGTTGGGGGGATGTGGCAGCTTGCCTGTGATTCCAGTGCTCCGGAGGGAATCAGAGAGAGGGGTCGCCAGAGCTTCTGGGTAGCTGAACTGGTTGTTTCAGTGAGGTCTGGATTCAGTGAGAGATCCTGCCCCAACATGTAAGGCAGAGAACACCTGAGGGAGATACTCAACATCATTCTCTGCCCACCGCATACACACATATGCACGAGCACCTGCATACACACCAGTATTCACACATCTATGAGCATGCATACACATGCATGTATACATCCACACACATGTACATGGAAGAATAACATGGAAACACAGACAGGGGATGTAGCTCAATTAATAGAGTGCTTGCCTAACGTGCATGAAGCCCTGGGTTTGATCCTCAGTATTCACCAAACCAGGCATCGTGATGTGAACCTGTCATTCCAGCACTTGGGAGTTCAAACCAAGAAGATTAGAAGTTCAAGGTCATCCTCTGAAACATAGCAAATTTGAGGCCAGCCTGGGCTACACGGTACTCTGCTGTGGTGTCATACACTTGTAATCTCAGTGTGATTCCAGGATTCATAAGTTCAAGATCAGCCTGGCCAACATAGCTCTACTCTATCTCAAAAAAAAAAAATTAAAAATACAAAATGAAATCAAAGAATGAACCTTTAAATTAAATACTTCACATACAGTTCCATTTGTGACAAATCAACTATGTCTTTCTTATTTTCTCAATATTTTTGAACTGGTAAAGCATGAGTGAACAAATGAGCATCACACGTACTGGGCTAGTATTTGAGGACACAGAACCATGGTACACCCCTGCAAGACTCGTAGAAAACAGAGAGGCCTCTGATGGTTCAGCACCTCTGGCCCGTCCAGTCCTAGCCCCAACCCCACCATCAGCCCCAGCCCCAGCCCCAGCCCCAGCCCCAGCCCCAGCCCCAGCACCAGCACCAGCACCAGCACCAGCACCAGCACCAGCACCAGTCCCAGCTCCAGCACCAGCACCAGCCCCAGCCCCAACCCCACCACCAGCCCCACCACCAGCACCAGCACCAGCACCAGCCCCACCACCAGCACCAGCACCAGCACCACCACCAGCACCACCACCAGCCCCAGCACCAGCCCCAGCCCCCAACCCCACCACCAGCCCCAGCACCACCACCAGCACCAGCACCAGCACCAGCCCCAGCACCAGCACCAGCACCAGCACCAGCGCCACCACCAGCACCAGCATCAGCACCAGCACCAGCCCCAGCACCAGCATCAGCACCACCACCAGCCCCAGCCCCAGCCCCACTACCAGCACCAGCACCACCACCACCATCAGCACCAGCCCTACCACCAGCACCAGCACCAGCACCAGCCCCACCACCAGCACCAGCACCACCACCACCACCAGCACACCAGCACCAGCACCAGCCCCACCACCAGCACCAGCATCAGCACCAGCCCCAGCACCAGCACCACCACCACCACCAGCACACCAGCACCAGCACCAGCCCCACCACCAGCATCAGCACCAGCACCAGCACCAGCATCAGCACCAGCACCAGCATCAGCACCAGCCCCAGCTAGAGGGGAAATAGCAACCTCCATAGCAAAGTCAGCATCTTACTAAGACTAGATTTTGTGTTTAAAGCAAGCTGCCCTATCTAAAACACTCAGCTTGTGTCAGGTTACAAATAAAGAAATAAACGAATACATGAATGAATAAAATTCAAAAGGACCTGTAATTCTAAGGGTGCATGTATGATTGGGCTGAGAGAAGAAGGCTTACATCTCGCGGAGGCTACTTTGGAGGTTCCATCATATGTTTCCATCATAGAAGCATTGGAGGTAGAGAGGTAACTACATTACCCACAAATCCCCGTTCCTCAGTCTAGGCCTGAGTCTGGGTTAGATTCTGACTAGCAGTTTAAGCTACCGAGTGGGTTGAGGGTCTCCTCTAAGCCCTGATGACCAATCAGAGGACACTAAAGATGCTGCCGTCTGTCCCACTGAGAACTCAGACCCCGGAGTAGGAGGAGAAGGGGAAAGTGTCGAGTTTTTCAAAACTTGCTTTAGAACAGAAGATCTAAACAGGCCACTGCCAACCTCTGCCTTAACCAGGCCCAAGGGGAGCCAAGTGCAGACGGGCACCGCCCACCACAGAGTGTACCATTTATTTCTTGACCACTGAGATGTGTACCCCGAGGAACCCTTGATTTCCTGGAGAAGAACAGCTCCAATTCTCAGGTATTTAGCAATCCAGTGTAGTCACACCCCTCTCATTCAAGGCCCTCTAGTCTGATGAGGAGACGGAATCTCCATCTTCAAAGGGTGCCCAAGTGATGGCGATATCAGCATCCAGGTACTCCTTCGGGTCTGCGCAGCTCCCTGCACTTCCTGCAACGGTGTCCTCCTCCGGCCAGCTGCAGCGGGCTTGCAGCTACGGTGGACACGGGTGGCTTGGGCGCTTGTCCTTGTTCTTCTAAACCATAGATCAGGCTGGCTCCAGAGAGGGAATGGGCAGTTCTCACATCAGTAAGGAGAGCTGCACTGAGCAGACAGACCACATAGCAGAGGATTGCAGCCTGCGGGCAGCCAGACGCAGGATCTCCTAACTCTTCTCTTTCAGAAACCTGAATTCTCATCCTCTTCCTGCCCTAAATTGCCTATTCTCTCTCCTCTTTCAGAAGTGGTTGCTTTCCTAGTGCTGGAAGCTACCATCCTGCCTCTGCCCCCAGTTCTGCACAGGGCCAGCAGCTGTGCCAATTTACCAAAGACAACCACCTTACCTTACCTCCTATGATGTCCTCTCTTCTCTCGAGAGCCTCTGGGCCTTTGACTCAGAAGCACTTGGAATCTCACATCAGAGAGGAGAACTGATGTACAGATGCCCCCACACAGATGGCCCCGTCCCCATCTGACCAAGTGCTTCCTTAGTCTGAGACCTTAATTTCCACCGAGGTTAGGGTTTCCACAGGGTTGTGTGCCCCACCCTCGGGGGATATAGCATTAGTCCTGTGTCTGAAGTGGAAGTCTGGGAAAGCTGTGTTGCTTTAGATAAGACACTTGCCTTCTCTGAGCCCCAGCCCCTCTCTTCTATTTTTCTCAATTTTTTTTTCTTTAAACAATTTACTTTAGTTAGCTACACAGAACAATGGGTTCTACCATGGAGACACACTTGTCATTAGTTCTTACTCAGTGGCCTCCTCATGCCCTCTCCCTGACCCAGCTGGTTCTCTTTCTTTCCCAAGTTCCTCCCTTTCTCTACTTTCTCTCCAGTTTTATTTATTTCTGCCTCCTTATACTCCCCTGTCTCTTCCTTCTCCTCATCATGTCCTTTCCAGCTTTGTAAGGCACACGGACATACTGTGTGTGTGTGTGTGTGTGTGTGTGTGTGTGTGTTCGTGCATGTATGCTCTTCTGTGTGAATACAGGCAGACATGCACCATGGTGATGTGTGGAGGTCAGAGGACACTCTGGGTGTTGGCCCTTACCTTCCTGCTGTTTGAGGCAGGCTCTCTTATTCAGCACTGCAAATCTGGCTGGTGAGCTTCAAGGAATTCTCACGACTCCACCTCCCATTTCACAGTCCGAGTGCTGGAGTCACGGAGGCAGCTCCCCACCTGGCTTCATGTGGGCTCTGGGGATCTGAACTCAGGTCCCCACATATGCACAGAAAGTCTTTACCAATAGAGCCATCTCTCCAGCATTGGTTTCGTTTTTCTGAGGCAAAGTCTCATGAAGCCCAGACTAGACTCAAAGTCCTTCTATAGGAGCTAGCCGTGAACTCCAGATCCTCCAGCCTCTACATCCCAAATTCTGGGGCTGCAGGCTGCAGGCTGCAGGCTGGGTGCCCACTGAACCCAGCTCTTCTGAGCTCCAAATGTCTCACAATCTGAGAGAATAAGCCTGCTCTGCCCCACCTCAAATGATGGTGGCTGGCCCCGGTTTATCAAGAAGAGCTCAGAAAATGTTCTTATATGTGCTGCTACTGTTTGATGAGAGTCCCTGGGGTACAGCCTGGACCCACAAACCTCATTCCCAAAGTATAAAACTAGATAAAAACTAAAAGTAGAGTTAGCTCCAAGGTAGAGTTTCTGCCAGCCCCTCCCTCACACCCAGGCCCTTTCCCCCAAAAGCCCGGATGCCTTGAAAAGCAGGGTTACAAACTCAGAAACACCCCCTATCACACATACGTGCACACATGCACACACGCACGCGCGCACGCACACACAGCCAGAGGCTTCATTTGTTTGCTTTTATTTTCAGATAGGCTAGCCTCAAACATGCGGTAATCCACCTGCCTCAGCCTCCTGAGTGCTGGGATTACAAGTATGCACTGTCTTACCCTTTTGAAAGGATTTGTTTTTTTGGTGCTGGGATCAAAACCCAAGCTTCATGAGTACTACACATAAGTGTCCCCTGAGCTGTGCTAAAACTCCAGCCCTCATTGTTTTTGGGTCAAACTAAGGTGAACACACTGTTCTTCCAAGGCTTTTATGCACACACAGACACACACACGTACACGTACACACACACACACATGCACACACATACACACATATGCACACACACACACATGCACACATGTACATAAGCACACACATACACACATGTGCACACACACACACATGCACACATGCACATAAGCACACACACACACACACATGCACACACATACACACATGTGCACACACACACACACGGGGGTGGAGGACGGGGATTTAGAGGAAGACATCACACCTCACACAACACTCTGATCAGACACATCAGGAAACATGAAGTGAGAGCAGCTGTCCTGGGTCCTCGGGTGAGGTTGGACGACTGGACTGAGGTTACTGCTACTAACCCTCCCTTGTTTCCCTCTAAGACAGCAGTCAGTGTTGGCATCCTGTTGGGTGCCCAGCTGTAAATGGCAGTACTGGCAGACTCCAGTGTCTCAGGGGCCTCACTTTCAGCTGTGACTTTCAGGTTCCTACCATCACCCCACCCCCAAGCCCCTCATATGACCACACATGATATCCCACACTCACACATATGCTTGGCAACCCATCAAATTAACAGTCCCAATGGACTATCCCTAATAGCAACTAGAGTACCTTACCTGCTGCTCAAGAGCTCACAGTGCCCCCGTTCTCAGACTGCAACCTCCCCATCCCCACCCCAGCCTGAGAAACCGCTCATTTTCCTCATTCAACTGTGGCAAATTGCTGAGATGGGCAGGTCTTTGTTACCATCTCTTGGATGCTGGCAGATCAGGAGCCGAGAATCATCTTATCGTGTCCCCAACTTTTAATAAATCTGCGGTGGGTACCTTCTCACTGGCTTCTGGCAGTGAAAGAAAGGGAAATCTTACAGCTAAGCCCACGAAGAAATCACTTCCTATTCTGGCTCATCAGACTCCATTGCTACCCCCTTAAGCAGGGATGCACTGTTTCATTCTGCCCTGAAAACCATTATCCTCACACACACCAGCATTAAAAAGAATCCAGGACGTACCAGTTGCCAGCAAATCCCTTGGGTTCTGAGGCCTTAGTGTGCAGAGGCCTTGGGGTGTGAACTGCAAGGGAAGTAGAAAGCCCTCTTTGGGGAAGGGTGGCTGCCTGGGTACTGCCACACTTCTTCTGGTGAAGAGATGTTGATGCTTAGTACTGACTGTCAACTTGGCAGAACCTAGAACCATCAGAGAGACAGGCCTCTGGGCATGCCTGCTGAGGTCTTTCTAGACTAAGTTAACTGGGATAGGAAGACTCCCCCTAACTGTTGGCAGCACTGGTCCACAGACAGGGGCCCCTGGATGTGTAAAAGGACACTGAGCTGAGCACCAGTGTTCCTGGTTCTCCACTTCCTGATTGTGGGTGCCTCGTGATCTGTCGCCCCCGGCTCTGCTGCCAACCTGTCTCCACCATGATGAACTGTAACCACTTGAACCGTGGACCAAAATATACCCTTCCTTCCTTATATCAGGTAAAATTAACCAATACAAAGATGAAGGGAGTAACAGTACCTACTCTACCTCCAGGCTGCAGAGGTGGCATTTGGGCAGAAACAAGGGGCAGGCCTGCTGGTTAGCCCTAGGGAGCTGAGCCTAGTTCCAGAGAGTGACAGTAGCCTCAGCTCTGAGTATGTTGACCTAATGTGTTCAGCCTCTGACCCTAGACCACCCAGTCCTCTAGGCTGCAGTGTCCCCCACTGGGATGTGGGTGTTAGAAATAGCACCTGTGTCTAGAGTTCCATAGAAAATGAGGTTACTCTTCAGCTCTCTCTCTAGGCAATGTCTCATCACCAGGAGCATTTGGTGAAAGTCACAGAGGCCCTGACCCTGCTGGGATGCCCCTTCCCTGAAGGAAAGTAACAGCCATCTTGGTTCACAGGCACAGAGAATCATAGTTAGAGATGGATACAGCCGTGAGCCTCCAGCGTGGTCCTTGGTGGCTCCATTTCTGGTGTAGCTGCCTCCAACATGACATGAGAGTGTGCTCCAGAGAACACAACAGAGTGAGCTTCTGTGGTTGGTGACAGGTTTAACTGCCGGGGATTCCCTCTTGGAGACTCCAGTTGTCCTGTGAGGAGCCAGATATCAGACTATGGGATGTGCAGAGCCTCGGACTTGTGCAGAGACCATGTAGAGAAAAGCCCTGGGTCAAATGCCAGCACCAGTTTTTCAACTATGCAGGTAGTCTCCTGAGAAATGGAACCACAGCCTAAGTCATTCCCAAGATAACAGGAAGCAGGAGCCCCTGAGGAGGGCCAGTGCGATGGCTTCATCAGTAAAGTGCTTGCTGAATAAGCACAAGGATCTGGTTCAATCCCAGGAACTAGGCAGAATCTAGGCAAAAAGCCTGGAGCAGTGGCATGCACCGATAATCCCAGTGCTGGGGAGAGCAAACAAGAGTATTCTGGGATTCACTAGCCAACCCAGCCTAACCTAATTCCTTAGTCCCAGGACCTAGTCAGAGACCCTCTCTTAAAGAAGCAATGTGGAAGGTATAGAAGAGAACAGCTCAGAGTCCATAGACAAGAGCAAACCTCCCATAAACTATAAAGAAATCTTTGTGTTTTTAGCCATAGAAATCTCTATGCTTCTTACCATGGTGTGGCTTAGATTAACTTGACCAGTTAGCATATGCTCCAAATAACATAGCTACTTATGGAGACAGAATTACCCAGCCCAGCTAGGACTATAATAGAGCAAAGAACAAGCAATCATCCTATCAGGCTTTTGCCTGATAGGCATAGGAGGCTTTCTATGCTCAGATATAAACGCACTGGGAACACAACTTGTGACTGAGGGCTCCTTCAAAGGGGACAAAATAGTGAACGATAGCAACAGATACCCACGCCATCGGTAAGATGCCCTTATTGTTTATGTGACAAGTCAAAGCCAAGCAGGGCCAGCGCCAGGTCAGCTACTCCAGGTTGTCCAGACTCCTTCTCTCCTTCCTCTGTGGCTCCTCAGCTTGCAGATGCTCGTACTTTTAGTTAAAAGATGACTTCCACAGCCCTAACCCTCTCATTTTCCTATACTCACTTTTTAACCAGAAAAAAAAAAAAAGAATTTTTGAAAGAGAGGGTTTCTCCTTCATTGCCTCTGTCCGTTAGAGAAAAACGTCTTTCCCGGGAGTCCCAGAAAAATCTCTTCTATGTGACTGGTAAGGTCTGATGCATAAGACTGCACAGAAAGAAACAGAAGAAACTTTGTTACTAAGCCTGTTTCCATGTGAGAACAACCAAGATCCCCTTTAGCAAAAACGAAGAGACAGCCATTGCGAAAATCATCTGTCTTGTATACAAATAAACGTCGTTGTCTAACGGTGAGACATAAAACCAAGAACAGGGGAGGCTGGGGACATAGCTCAGCCAATAAAGCACTTGCCTTGCAAGTGTGAGGATCCGAGTTTGACCCCCAGCACCGCATACAAGCATCCAGGCCTGGCTGCATGTAATTATAATCTACTGCTGGGAATGCAGAGTCAGGTGGTGGGGTCCTGGGGCTCCTGGCCTAGCCTAGTTGGTGAGTTCAAGCCAGTAAGAGATACATTCTCTCCCCCCCTTCCCCTCTCTCTTCCTCTCTCTCCCCTCTCCCTTGCTCTCTCTACTTCCCTTCCCCTCCTTCCCCTCCCCCTTCCCACAGACTCAAAGATAAGAAAGCTTCTCAAATCTCTTCCCCACACCCTGGCAAATCCTTATGCCTGCTTTGAGTCACTTCCTTCCAATTAACTGAGGCTCAGAGACACAAAGGGCCCATCCACAATCCCCTTACTGATAACGGAGAATCTTCAGCCAGTTCTCCTAACTCCAAATCCAAGTTTGAGTCAATGTCAATCAATGCTTTCCACCATGGCTTCCAGGGATCAATACTCTACAGACCCTTCACAAACCAGAAAGCATTGAGTGGCCAGATGCTCACCCCCAGTCTTGGTGATTCCTCTGTCCCATTGAATGCACAGGTCCCTGAGAAGTCCTGCAGCCAGGGATGCAGACTTACATTTCGCTCCTCAGCTCCCAAAATGAAGCGAAGCGTGAAGCATAGAATTGTCATCCTGTGGAACTAGTCCCACCCTGGGCCTAGTGTTCTGGAAAACACCCTTTGGGAATCCTGTCCCTAAAGCAGAGCAGTTTCTTACCATCCACCCACCACAGTCACGGTGCTGAACAGAGCCATCTGCAGAGACAGCAATTACCCAGCATATGCTTCAAGCCGATGCACATTCTGCTCAGGTGGTGGCTTTTTCTTTTTCTTTTTCTTTTTTTTAAATTCTCTAGTTAATGAAGAAGTTTATTTTTGTTCGCTCATTTAGGAATTGTAATCACTTTCGAGAAAGATGGAGCATGTGTCATTAGAGAGAATGAGTATGGAGTCAGGGATATTGTAGGAACCTCGTGGGCTGCCTCTGGCTCAGAGAGGGCTGCTGGTTCCATCAGAACAGCTCACCCTGCACACCAGAAGCATGGAAGATACCCCACCTGCTTCTGAGAGCAGCTGGGCCCCTGCTGCCTCCCTGCTGTGGCCAGGGTAAGGTTGAGGGCTCTACATTCAGGCTGCCTTCCCCTCCGGCTCTGGTCATCTGTGGCTAAGGATGGTGGAGGATGCTGAGCTGTGGGATGCTTTGGAGGCCTGAGCTCAGGTTGCAGCCCTCGGATTCTAGGTTGGCTGTCCGTCCTGGGGCAGAAGAAGGAAAGGCAGACCCAGGAGCCACCTCAGAATCCATGATTCCAGATTCTCCTGAGCAGTTTTGGCTAATGTAATAATTTAAGTTCTATTTACTTTGTTTTGTGTGTATGACTGTTTGCCTACAAGCATGCATGTTCCCCCACCGTGTATGACGTACCCACAGAGGCCAGAGGTGTTAGATCTCCCAGAACTAGAGTTACAGATGGTTGTGAGCTGCCATGTGGGTGCTGGGAATCAAACCCAGGTCCTCTGCAATAACAAGTGCTCTTAACCACTGGGTAATCTCTTCAGCCCCCTACACACACACACACACACACACACACACACACACACACGCACACATATACACGCACACATGCACACACACATGCACACACATGTACACACACACACACACACACGCACATGCACACACACACACACTTTTTCTTTTTGTTTTCATCCAGTGCAGAGAACGGAACCGAGACTCTCGCATGTGTTAGTCACACGCTCTACCAGGGAGCCACGTCTCAGTCAAGTTGTTCAATTTTCCAGTTTCTTGGGGGAGATCATGACACAGAGGAACTGGCAAGATGGCTCAGTAGGTAAGCACATCTGACCCCGAGCCTGATCCCCTGGGTTTGACACTCAGGCCCCGCAGAGCAGGAGGAACCAACTGCTGCAAGTTGTCCTCTAACCTCCATATACAAGCCACGGTACAAGCATGAAAACACACAATAAATAAATGATATTTCAATAATCACACAGAGGCATACCTCTCAGTGAACTCTCTGAAACTGAACACTCCAGAGTAAACTGCACTTTTTTTGGGGGGCGGGTTTCAAGACAGGGTTTCTCTGTTGTAACTCCGGAACTCACTCTGTAGAACAGGCTGGCCTAGAACTCACAGAGATCCTCCTGCCTCTGCTTCCTGAGTGCTGGGATTAAAGGCATGTTCTACCACTGCCCGGCTGGCTCTAAACTGCATTTCTTCAAGTCAGAAATACACCTGGCACTGCCTTCTAGCTCTTTCTTCCCCAGGGCAACTAACAGCCTGTCTTCTAGTACCATAGATGAGTTTTATCTGTGACTATTATAAATAGATGCACGTGGTGTGAAAACATCCTCCCCTCTGGCTTATTCGGGTCATGAGAGTCTCCCCAGATGCTGAGTGTCATTGCTTCTCATTTCAGTATAGTACTCAATCACGTGAAAACACCAGCTTTAAGTTGTCCGTTCTAGTCCTGAAAGATAAATTTCTACTTTGGGGCTATTAAAAATGGTAGCTTTGGGCCTACAGAATGATGGCTCAGTGTGTAATGGGGCTTGGTGTGAAGACTGGAGACCTAGCTTTGATCCCTAGAATCCATGCGATGGAAGAATAGTGGACTCACACAGATTGCTCTGTAATCTCCCAAACATGTGCCATGGTGAGCATGTATGGATATACACTCAAACATACACATGTGCAGGCACACACACACACATACGCACATACACTAGGTAGGTGTACTTTAAAAAAAATAGCACTTCTATGAACATTCTAGTCCATGAAGAACAAATGGACACTTTTCTGTGTGTTAGACTCGGGTGGAGATCCTGGTGCACAAGGCACACTGTGGTAAATATTTCCAGACATCACCGGCCTCACATGAGACTTCCTCCTCTGGGCACCCAGTCAGTCCACCTCGGTCCTCATGGTCGCAGTCATTCTGGCTTGGTGGCATCGGAGTGCTTGGATGAACACTCTTGTGCAGATTAGCAATGTCTTTTTTTTTGTCTTGCCTATTGGTCAGTGGGCTTTTGTGATGCTTGATCTTTGTTATCTGGAGTCGCCTGGGAGACACACTCTGGGCTTATCTGTGAGGGCGTTTCTGGAGAGGTAAATTGAGGGAGGAAGACAGTAGGTGGCAACCAGGATAGAAAGAAATCCAAGAAAAAAGCAGGGTGTCCTACCTGACTCTTCCTCCGCTTCTGCCTCCAGAGCCAGTGCTTGTACCACACGTCCCCATTCTTCAGCCTTCCCATGTGGATTCCATAGTAGCAACTCTCAGCCTGTGTTACTAGGCATTCAGTGATGGACAGGGACCCCTGGAGGCATCCCACTATGTGGGCTGGGCAGCTATTGGGCTGCCAGTCTCTCCAGGATGCAGGCAGCCATGTTGGACTCCCCGGCCCATACCACAGGTCTAGTAAGTCTGTGTATACACTCCATCAGTTACTTTTTTTAGACTGACACAACTACACCCATTCTGAGCAGTGTGCACAGCTTTTATTTCTTCTTACCTTGATTTGCCTATCACGCATTGTGATGTAAGCGTAGGGCCTGCTCTGTTTCGTCTCTCTCCAACTCCAACCACTCTGGTTGTCCAGAAAACAAGCTCCATGTAGGAGGAAAATCCTTCTGGAAGTGAAATGCTCTCAGCTAGGGCAAGTTCACATCACAGCCCCCAGGGTCCCTAGTGCTCCAAGGAACAGGCTGACAGACAAAATGACAGACAAAATGAGAAGAGATGTTCTGCCTGTACAGGTAGCTGCTGTCAGCCTGTGCCCGTCGAATGTGCAGTAGGTGGGACAGAGGGCACGCTCTTCTGTCCTTCCTGCAGACAAGAACCCGTCTGTGAAGAGGCCAGGGCTTCATGAAGGAGAAGGTCAAGAAATTCTAAGCGCAGCCTGGGAAGACAGTTCAGCTCCTGAGGGTACTGGGCCAGTCCCTGGGATGGTGGATGGTGAGATTCAGCAGGGAGGCCTTTTAGCAAACAGGTGATATAAGTAATCTGCTTTAGAATGGATGGTGGGAAACCATCACAACTTCCTCCCCAGTCACCTGCAGATTCTGATGCTCACACAGCTCTGTGGTACTTGTGGTATTCAGTTTAGGGAGCAAACAGAAGAAGGGCCTGATGTGTAAAGACAGCATGTATCCTGCAGGAAATGCAGACAGGCTCCTGAATGCATAACACACCAGGGAACAAAGGAGAAATCAAGATGCTGAGAAAGGAAAGGAAAGTAAAAAAAAATAAAAAATTTCAAAGAAAAGCTGAAGTCTGGGAGGTTAACTCAGCAGATAAAGGTGCTTGCCACTAAACCCAATGCCAAGTTCAATCTCCTGAAAATGCCTTCACCGGATTGGCCTGTGGGCAAACCTGGATGCATTTATTTGATCAATGATTAATGTGGGTGGGCCCAGCTGACTGTGGGCAGTGATGCCTCTGGGCAGGGGATCCTGGGTGCTATAAGAAAGCAGGCTGAGCAAGCCATGAGGAGTAAACCAGTAAGCAGCATTCCTCCACGGCCTTTACTTCATTTCCTGTCTCCATGATTCTGGCGTGAGTTACTGCCCTGACTTTCTTTGATGGTGGACTGCGATGTGTAAGCGGAAGCCGAAATAAACCCTCTCCTTCCCGTGTTGCTTTCAGTCATGTTGTTTGGTCACAGCGTTAGAAATCCCAGCTAAGACAAGAGCAGATCCTATATGGACCTGCAGTAGTAGGTGAGGCGTGGGGAGGAAGGAAAATCCCTGCCTTAGCATGGGGTGGACACCCTAGGTGGCCCAAACGCCCCTCTCCCTGCACTGGGCTGCGGAAGCAGGACAGAAGATGGGTGAAGTCATAGACAGAGCAAGGGTCTCCTTGTGAGCCCCTCCCCTCACGTGCTCTGTGATGGCCCTGCATTTCTTCTGAAATCTGGGATATATTTAAGGGAGTGATGTCAAGGAACAACTGTGCATCTGTCCACCTGGGGAGTGAAGGGAGTGGCCAGTGTCAGTCCCACAGCAAGGAGGTGCTCCCTCTTGATCTTGAAGCAAGGGGAGCTTCTACTCGAATCCATGGCAAGGAGGTGCTCCCACAACAAGGAGGTGCTCCAACAAGGAAGTGCTCCCACAACAAGGAGGTGCTCCCACAACAAGAAAGTGCTCCCACAACAAGAAAGTGCTCCCACAACAAGAAAGTGCTCCCACAACCAGGAGGTGCTCCTACTTAGAGCCACATGCCTGGGCCTGGAGTTGTGTCTCTGCTTCCTCGTGGCCACTGCTGTTTCCCCCTTCCCTTTTCCTGGGCACCCACGCTAACTTGGCTAAGAGACTTCACCTGGGCTGGAAGCAGGTTAAGTAGCCTCCCCTGTGGTTCCCAGTGCTGGGCTGTGTGGCTGGGGTAGGGACAGCGGGTATGAGAACACCAGGCCACTTCCATCCTGAAGGTGGCAGTACATCGCACCCTCCTCCCCCCAAAGCCTGCCCCCTCTAGCTCATCCTCAAGCCATATTCTTGTCACCTCCAAAGGATAGCATTGATTGGTCCCGGCGATCAGAACGGGCTCTCAGCTGCACATCGCAGAAACCAAGCCTGGCTGGTTTGCAGAGGAGAAGCCCATCTGCAGACTTGGCCTAATGAGCCTAAAATGCACGTGTGGGACCACACGCGTATAGGATGAGCATGCCAAGTAAGACTGCCTACATGGTCCAAACCTTGGCTTCCAGGCTGACCCTGGGCTCTCACCACGATGCCTTCTGAAGACTGGACACCAACCAAACAGCATAGCGAGTGCTGAGCTCTTCAAACAGCGGCAGCCACTGGAGACAGTCCTTCAAGGTCACCGTCTAACACAGGTGGATCCGTCTGGCGGAGCTCTTGTCTATAGCGGAAGATAGGCTCTGTCAGACCTCGTCATGTGAGACGATCTCTCAACCGAGGAAAGAATGATGACACAGGTCCACTGCACATGCAGGCTCCTCCTTTAAATCTTGTGCAAGCGCAGGGATGAGGATGCCACCCCGTTCATCAGCTCAGCTATGCGAGGCTCAGAAATACAGAGCTAGTCAGCAGTGTGAGAGCCTATGGTGAGGATTTAGGGGGGCAGCTGGTTGCAGAGAGCCCCGCTCCCCACAATAACCCGCTAAGCCTCTGACTTCTCAGACAGAGAACTGTGCAAGGTTGTGCGAATCTGTAAAAGTTACGGCATGGGAATATATGGGATGTCTGTCTATGTGTTTGTGTCTGAGTGTGTGTTTGTGTATGTGTGTATGAAAATTGTGTGTGTTGTATGAATGTGTGTATCTGTGTGGTGTATATGTAAATTGTGTGTGAATGTGTGACTGTGTGCCTGTGTGAGTTTGTGTATGTGGAACTATGTTTGTCCACATGCATTATGTGTATTATATGCCATATGTGACAGCTAGTCCCTCTGGTCCCTGAGCTTCCTGTCTCTTCTTCAACCCCCACCAGAGTGCCACTGTCTAACATACACAGTGCCCATTGTCTGTTGGATAAATAAGTAGGCGGGTGAGTGAATGAATGAGTGAGACTTCTCACTGACAAAGTCACAGAGTCCTGAACCAGGATGACAGGCAGTAGTAGCCTTTGTGCAGTGCTGGCCTGCTGGGCCACTTGGATCCAGCTTCTAGGACCCCTAGGACTGGCTACAGCTTTTGTATTGGGCTCTTGCTTCTTCTATTCAAGTCTCTGTGGTCTGGTCTTCTTTTAGTTAATTATTGAAATGTTCTTTTAGAGTTCCTGATCTTTCCCTATTCAGGATGATTTTGGCTCCTTTAGCACATGCTGGAGAGGCCAGGCTGATCTAGGTAGAACTCTTGAGCACCCAGGAAGAGCCCCTGGATAAAAAGGCTGGAGGATGGGGCAGGTAAAAGAAAGAGGCTACATCTGCTCTCCAACATGGCCTCATTCCTAATCAGGACTCAGGAGACTTTGAAGTTCAGACCATCACTGGTCTGTGCTGAGATTCAACACCTGAGATTCAGGTGTTGCTGTTCTTGTTGTTTTTCCTGAATGTAAGTCAGAATTCCTCAAAGGCCCAGGGGAAGTTACCAATGACTACATCCCCAAGGGGCAAACAGTCTTTGCTTTGCCACCATTGCATACGTGGGTGTTAGGAGGCAGAGGCTGTGGGCCCTGTGCTTGTGGAAATCCTTCTGCATGGGGAAGCTTTGATTCCAGCCTGGGAAGCAGATGTACCTGCTTCCATGTTCTCCCTGCCCCCAGCCAACCCTCCTGATGCCCTCTCTCCTCCTCTGGCCAGTGCATCTCATTTTTCAGTCCCCATGTCCATCTATAAAGGGAGGAAATGGTCACTTGGTAGGCCAGGACACACATCGCCTACCTGACATACACATACACACAGGCTTGTGCCAGGAAGGCCCAGGGGTGGGCAGAACACATCTGTGGGAGAAACTCAGACTTCTTGGGACCTCTCAGATCTTGAGAGGCGAGAAAGCTGAAAATAGAGAAAGTACCAGAGGCATTGAAGCAGCTGGAAGGAAGGTCACACTTCACTTTCCACTGAACACGCTCCCTGACTATCAAGGTGGGGGGTCTACAGGAAGAGCCAGTGTGTACAGGCTTTGGGTCCTAGAGGAATTCATGACATATTCCCAGCCCCAATCCCAAACCCACCCAGCCCTCACTCAGCCAGGCTTTCTACACTGTTCTGTAGAGCATGTCTCAGGGAGAAGCAAAGAAGGGAGACAAAGAGAGGGATACAGGGCCAATCGTGAAAGGCATGGGAGGATGGGCACTATAGGAGCCAGGGTCTGTGTACCCAATGCAATCCTGGCCTGGATGCACACACCGTATGTGCCACACTGGCTGTTTGCAAGGCTCAGCCCCTCCATGTTGCCACTGTTTGCAGAGCTTGTCATTTCCCACGCCACCAGGAGCTCAGCACTATTCGTCACTCTAAGAAAGGTGATCCCTTTGCAGACATGGGTATGAGCAGAAAGGACAGCATTGTGTGTATCCTGATGGGCGGGCTTGTCGTATCCGTCGGTGAGACATGAGGTCCAGTTGTGTGCATCTGTGTGCATACACGTGTATGTGTGCAGGTAGAGACCAGAGGTTAACATTGGAGGTCCATTTCTCAGGTATGTATCTTCTAGCTTGTTTGTTCTTTGTTTGTTTAAGACAGGGTCTTTCACTGGCCCGGTTCTCACCAAATAGGCTGCACTGGCAAGTCTTGAGCCCCAAGGACCTATCTATCTTTACTTCCTAAGTGTTGGGATTATGAGCATGGGCCACCCAACCCAGGTTTTATGTGGGCTCCAGGGATCAAACTCGGGTCCTTGTGTTCCCAAGGCAAGTACTTTACCAATTGAGCTGTCTCCCTAGTCCCCTGCCCTGAAGCATTTTGAACACTGGCCTCTAGAGTGTCCTAAGACCCTAACCTTGGCCTCCCCACCATGTCCCTCCCTGTGTGCCCTGCAGCCTTCTTGGACCTGGCATGTCCTGACCCTAGGCTGTGTGATGGCACTGGACCAGGAGCACAGGCAGACACACAAAGCGATCTGAGGTTGGTCATGGGAGGAAACTGACACAGAGAGAACCGAAGCATCAGGAGAGATGAAAGTGCTTCACATCTTCATCTGACAGGGCTTGAAGGCTGTAGTCTGGAGAGCGATGGCTCCTTATGGCAGAGGGTGTGATTAATTAAGGGTGAGGTGCAGCCAGGGCAGACGGCTGGCGGGAGTGATAGAGTGGCAGCATGCAGCGAGTCCCCGGTGGTGACAGAGATAAGGGATGGCAGCCACAGATACACGGCTTGCTGTACTCCACGCCAGGAAGTGGGCCAGGTGCCTTTGGAAACAAGGGCCCGGGGCTGGAAGGTGTCTGTGGGCAAAGCCAGCCTTCGTGGGATCTCAGATCTTGAAGTTCGAAACATGGTAGGAAAGTCAAAAATACCTGTTTTTCTGCTGCTTCCTTCTTGAAGACTGAGATGGAGGGAATGAGAGTGTGTGTTCATGGGGGGGAAAGATCAGGAGGAGTGTTAAAGTTAAAAAAACTTTTTTGAAAGCATAAGAAGCCTATAGAGTGTTGGGGAAAAAAAAAAAAGAAATCCTTATTGAAAGGGAGCAAAAAAATAAAAATATATGCTATGGATCAAAAAAAGATGGGATTCGAGAAAGGAAAAAAAAAAAACTCCCCATGGCTGAAAGGAAGGAGTCGCTTAAAGAGAAGGGCATTGTCTAAATGTGTATAATTTACGTCACATATTTACATTTTATTATTCATTATTTATTACAGGAAAAACAGGGCCCCATCCACTTGAAGTCAGCCATCCTGAGAAGAGCAGCTGAGAGGCCCCTAGGGAGCAGCCCCCAAAGCCAGTCAGGAGAGATTTAAATAACTTCACAGTGGGGGTGGGAAGGAGAAAAGGAGGCAGAGCCCCTGCAGTGGGAACAGCCTGTGCAGGATTTCAGAAAAGCTGGCAGACTGACCCCAGAGCATCCATGCCAGGGACCACGCTCAGAACTGTCTCCCTCCAGAACTGTCTTTGGGTGGCAAGACCAAATACCGAGAATGCACGGTCTATCTTTTTATTTTTTCCCTTGTGTTGTGCATCTCATTCGATGTTAACATCATCATCCAGCCCCGAGGCTGGGAATGAAGGAAATCTCAACTGAAATATTTCATAGACCAGGAACTGGCTTGGAAGACAGACCATCCACCAAGTCATGTTGAGAGGTGGGCTCAGCATTCCTGATCCTGAGACCCAAAATCCTTGCAGTCCCTTGCCCTCTCTGCCTATGTCCTGCAGGATTAGGCTCTATGGCAAGGATGCTGACTCAAGTAGTTCCATCGGGAGTCACTGGACACACTAGTAGGGGCCTGGAATAGGTGCCAGGAAGAGGAGGAGTGACGGAGATGGAAAATGTTGTGGTACCTCAGATGAGTCTTAGGGAGCTGCAGGCAGAAGCATAGCCCGAAGCCTCAGAGCTATCCCCTAGAAAGGCAGCCTATTCTGCATTCCCTTGAGAATGTGCCACAAACGGGCCATCACAGTCTCCTGGATAAACTCAGAAGTGATAACGGATGTCCAAGTCAGGTACTTGTTCCAAATGCCATCCGTGAACTTGTTCCTACAGAGTAGAATCCCATAGTAGTTACAAGTAAGATAGCTATTTCTAAGGCCACTTTGTAGCTGGAGAAACCAAGCTTCCAAGAGATTAAATAACTTGCCCAAAGTCACCAAACTATTACAGGTTGGGAAGCCGCGTTTGATCTCTGGACTTCTAAGTACGTTCTACGCCAGTATATTAGTGAGGGTTCCCCAGAGGACCCAAGTCGGGAGGCAGATATAAGTAGAGATAGTATAGATCGATGAGGAGAGGCTATATAGATATATACAGATGATGGAGATGATGCAGATGGCGGATAATATGGATGATATAAATATAGAGGTGGTGTAGACGATATCGGTATAGGTTGTGTGTGTGTGTATATATATATATATATATATATATATATATATATATATATAGCTACAGATGAGAGGGACAATGTAGATGATGGAGATGACGTAGGAGATAGGAATGATATAGATGATGTAGATGATATACATCAGTCCTATAGATGGGATAGATATTAATGATATAGATGAATAAACGTGTTCTGGATATGTAGCCATCAATGATATAGCTATCGGTCCCATGGATGGCATAGATATCTATGGTGTAGACACACAGACTTAAATTTATCATGAGAATTGGTTCACATGATCGCAGAGGCCAAACATCCTATGATCTGCCTCCCGCTAACAAGAAGCCCAGGAAGGCTGATGGTGTCCGTCCTTCCGCTGTAGTCTGAAGGCCACAGAAGCAGAGATGCCATGTTGTTGCTTCCGAGTCCTGAGGCCCAAGGAAAAGGAGCCCTGACATCCGAGTGCAAGAGAAAAGGGGGTCCAGCTGCAGCCAAGAGCAATTCCTGCACCATCACCACCACCGCCTCCGCCACCGCCACCACCACCCCCATCCTGCCGTGACCATTCCACTTGATTCAAGGCCTCTGTGGACTGGCTGAGGCTTCCTCACATTGCTGGGGGGAGGAGTTTCTCCTTTTAAGATTTATTTTTACTTATGTGTGTGTGTGTGCATGCGTGTATGTGTGTGTGTGTGAGTACACAGACATACATATAGGTGCCTGAGGAGGCCAGAAGGGGGCATATGATCCCCTGGAGCTGGAGTTAGAGGCAGTTGTGAGCCGCCTTGTGTGGGTGCTGGGAACTGAACTATGGTATCTGCAAGGACAGTAAGTGCTCTTCACTGCTGAGCCATCTTCTCAGCCCCGTTTACTCATGCATATGACGGTCTCTCCCCGACACACCCAAGCTGTTTTATCAGCAATCTGGGCATCCCTTAGCCCAGCCATGCTGGTTCGTAAAATTCACCATCGCGACAGATGTCTGCATACCTACTGAGGTGGCGTTTGCAAACACGAAATGGGGGGAGAGTCTTCCCTTCCTGGTACCCTAGACCCTGTCAACCCATGATTCATTGGAGAAGGAACATGGGAGTGGGGGAGAATAGAAGCACCTTAGATTCCTTCCTGAGAAACAGATTCCCCGTTGAGTTAAGAAGAGAATGTGGCATCCCTCCCACCGACCCCTGTGCATGACAGACATGTGGCCTGGGAAACTATGTGGCTTGGACTGAGGCTCCTGCCTTGGGGAGGAGAAGATCTCATTTGGAGCTGGCCTATGGAGATGGAGAGAGCCAGCTGGACAAGCAATTCAGACCCTGGAATAAAATGAGCACACAAGTAGAGCAATAATCCACGGATGAGAAAATATACGGTGTCTTTATCACAGCCCAGGTACTCCTGGCCCCAGGTTCCAGAGGTGTTCTCTCCCCTCCCCCTCCCCCTCCCCCTCCCTCTTCCCCTCCCCCCTCCCTCTCCCTCTCTTTTGTTCCACAAACAGTCCCCACAACCAGGCTTCTGAGGAGGTTGCAAGTTTCCTTGCAACCTGTGGCACAGGACAGGGATGTGGCCTTCATTTGCACATTTCCCATCCAGGGAGGGGTAGGGTGAAGTGCAGAGAGAGAAGAAGAGAGACTGGCTGACAGAGGGTAGGGGGAGACAGACAACCAAAGGAGCTACAGGAATGAAGATTAGAGTACTTGGAGAGAAAGAGGTGAGCTGGCTCCAGAGCAGAGACAGGCAGCATAGAAACGCAAAACAACGGTGGCCTCTGAGGAGAGGCAGCCGAGAGGAGCAGCCGAGAGACTGAGATCGGAGCGGATAGAGAGGAGATAACAGAGAAGAGAGAGAGCCGACAGATGCCGAAAGGCAGGCTGGGAGAAGGGATGGGAGGGGGGCCGGAGGATCTCCAGCTCCCAGAGTCCTAAGGTACCTGTACCTACCGGCCCAGAATATTAATTACAGACTGTTTTTTAATAATCCCTGGAAGCTCCGTGCCTGGGTCGCAGGAAGGGAAGCTAAGCAAGCCAGCAGGAAGCACTTCGCAGCAACCTAGCCTATGGGAAGTAGTGCCAAGGCTTCTGCCCTGATTACAGGGTGAGGTATGGGGCTGTGGGAGGGGTTAGAGTCCAGCTCAGACCTCCTGAGCCACAGGAGAGCTGGCCAGCTGAACTGGAGGATCTAGAGAGAGGAGAGGAAGATGCTGGACAAGAGCCGGGAGAAGCTTCCAGAAACTGGGCACGCCTAGACCTCACCCACTCTAGTTTTGAGGTTACTATATTACATATTTTTTTTTAATTTTACCATTTTATTTCTAAACAAGGTCTTGCTTTGTCGCTCATGCAGACCTCGAACTTGTTTCAATCCTTCTGCCTCTGCTTCTCTAAGGCTGGGCTTACAGGTGTATATATGCTGCCATGCCTGATTCACAGGGGGTTTAAAAGAATTATTACAGGGGGTAGGAGAGGCATGCCATGGGTGCACATGTTCGGGTCAGAGGACAACTTTGTGGCACTGGTTCGCTCTTTCCATCTCCCTGAGTTCTGCAGACTGAACTCAGCTTGCCAGGCCTGAGTTGGTTGCCTCGTACAGCAGCAGCCTTTTGCAGATAGCCATTCTCTCTGTGGCTTTCTTTCTGGATTTTACACCCCTTCCTCTGTCCTTGACAAGACATTCTTCCGGGGTCATCAGCCTGTGGTCTCAATGGCTCTGCTCCCAAACCCTACTCAGCCCAAACTTCTTAAGCAGCAGTAAGTATTCCCCAAGAGTCTCATGGAATGAACATTCAGGTGCCTCTGGTGACTGAGACCTGCTCTTGATGTTTAAGTTCATCCCCATCCTGTGTCTGCATCCTTAGGTCCTCCAGCCAAGACAGATACAGCCTGCAAGTCAGCTGGATGCAGCTAGATCTTGGGGTTATGTGCCAGGGGCACTAGCTGGCACTATTAGTTCCTTCAGAGAACTAATGGGTAGGCTGTCGTTTCCTTTGCCTCTCCCCTGCCCAGAGTGCTGAAGGCACCCCACCTCCATGCCTCTTCCTCATACCCCAGACAGTTAGTCTGGCAGCTGCTACTAAAATCACAGGAATGGCAGGGGGGTCAGGTAGCTCTGAAGTGAAATCCTTAGCACAGGTTAAGGGCAGAAGGAAGCACAGCGTTTTGGTGTCCCCACTGGCGTGGTGAGATCCGGGCAGACACAAGCCTTTGCTGACTCCATCCCTAAGGCCTAGCCTCCTCTGTAAGAGATGCTTCCCTGGCTATCTACGGATCCCCTCTGCCCATCCCATCCCGGCATCCCTGAGGATGCTCACATCCATGCACTCAGCAGAGAGTGCACATGTGGGCATACACGGATTTAGGCCAAATATATAAACACACATGCGTGTATGAGTGCACATACATGCTTGCAGTCGGGCTTGCCTGGCAAAGGAGCACACGTGCACTAAGGGTCCCGTGTAAACTGACAGTCTCACGCTCCATACATATAAAGCTAATTAGGCATGCGCAAGCATACCTTGGAAGCCATCCTCAGCCAGCTCTGCCCCAGGCAAGGGAGTTGGTGCTGAGCCGGCTGCACAGCTAAGGAGCTTTTGATTTGACAAATAAATTACATTTCTTTCACATTAAAGAAAAGGCTTTGAAGATTCAAAGCCTCAGGCCAGGAAGCAGCAACCACCCTCGGGGATGGGGCAGGGGGTTACTGTCCACTGTCCCTGTTCCTTTGAAACCGCAGTCTTCTCGGGCTCCTTGAAGGACATTGAAAGTCATAGCTATGTGAAGCCAGGAGGTCAACAGGCTTTATAAGCCACCGTGTGGCCAGGTCACAGACAGCTGACCCAGAGGTCCCCAAGTGAGCTTCTGAGCCTCTGGCTCAAGACCAGACCTGTCTCCCTCAAGGCCACATCTCTTCTTTCTTTTAGGGTGTTCCCCAAGAGCCTGGTAGGCTTCCCACATTGACTGTCCATCAAAGGGCCAGACCCTATCTTTGTGAGCTTCCCTGGAGACAGGATGCATTCCTGGGATCAGAATTAGGGAGGCAGCATCCCTGAGTTGCCCAGGAGGGATGGAGGCCAGCAGTTTCAGCAGACTCCTCTCCAGCAGCTGTAGCAGGTCTGACTGGACACCCTTCTCCTCTGAATTACCTGTCGGTCTCCAGGATTCTTCCCAGCCATTCTTCAGCTCCAGGATAGCTGCTGGTCCCTGTTAAAAAGCCACTCACATCGACTTCAAACGCACTTAAATCTTTGGAAATGAACAATTTTCTCCAAAGGTCACAGTTATGCATGGAGCGGTCTGTGCTGCCCAGTGAGTCTCAGATAACACTGACACAGTCCTGGAGGGAAGAGGAGGGGAAGAGGGTGGAGGAACCTTCTAGATGTCAGATGCAGCTCTCCTCTGATCTCCCTGCAACAGACCCACAGGCCAGCCTGAATGCTCCATGAACACCACGCCAAGGTTTGTCGGTCTGGAGAGCAGCTCCTAGACTAACTACCCAGGCTGCCATTGCACAGATGAGAGTGTGAAAGCATAGAAGCACAGAGAAAGGAAGTAACTTGTTTAAAGATGCTAAGCTGATTAGGGGCAAATCCCTGTCCCCTGGCCTTGTGATCTTCAGAGGTTAACCTCCCTACAGGGCTGGTTCTTGCTTTGTTTTGTTTATAAATATTCAGCCCCTATGTCCAGGCTGATACTTCTGCTTAGAATGCCCTCTTCCTAATACCTTCCCCAACATTTCTCTTTGGCAAACTTCTGCTCCTACTCTAAAGACTAGTTACAATGTCACCCACTCCCTGATTCTTCTCCCGACAGTGAACTGTTCATTTCCTGAGTCTCTAAAGTTCTCCCCAGGATCCCACTGGGCACTTAGCACATACATGTCTGCTTCTTTCCCTGATCATGGTGACCTTCAGAGAGGAGGATGCTGGACAAGCCTCATACCACATCAATCTAGATTGACATATTCCCAATGAGTACAATTCCTCATTCAGTGGACACATTGGGTGGGGCAGCCTAAAAATGTCCACAGGATTTGAAGTCAACATTCTGGAAGTCTGTCTCAGGCAAGGGATGGTGACGCCAGAGAGACGGCTTTCTCTCCAGTCATGTGCATATCTCTGAGGACTCCAAGGGTCACCCTGCTAGGATATCTAAAGAAGGAGACACTCTAAGGAGACATGAGGTGTCCTAACAGAGCTCCCGTACCGTCTTTCTCTATGGACCCTAGGTTTTAAAAGGAGCCCCACGCCTGAGCCTGCAATCCAGGCCTGCCCCATCCTCCATTCCTCTCATTGGCTGGAGATGGTACACACCCCACCAGTCATAGCCCTGTCGGTTCCAGAAGCCTGGAACCCCAGACAGAAATCAGGGTCAGGTTCTGGGGAGATGTCTCGGTCAGTACAGAACTTAGCGCACAGGCGTGAGGATCCGGGTTTGGATCTTCAGCACTCACGTAGGTCCCGGGGCTTCCCGGCCAGTCTGAGACTAGCCAGATCAGCTAACTTCAAGTTGGGTGGAAGATCCTGTCTCAAAAAGACAAAGTGGAAAGTAAGTGAGGAAGAGACCGAGGTTGACCCCGGCCTCCACCTGTGCTACGCGCATGCGCGCGCACACACGTATGCGCGCACGCACACGGGGAGGAGGAGATTTGAGAGGTTTGTACAGTTGATAGGCCAGTTATGGTTCATTCTCAAGGGTAGTCACCACTATTTGCAGGGAGTTCTCAACTAGAGGGAAAAAGTGTCCCTCCAGACGTTCCGGTAGGCATGGCAAGGAGACAGAGGTGGAGAGACAAGGAACGTGAGTGAACACAGACCGAGGACCACTGAGATACAGGATGGAGGGCTGTCTGAGAAGCAGCGGACAGCAGGAGGCAATCAGAGAAAACGGGGAGCCAGAAGGAGATACCCCTGGCTACCTGCTCAAGCTGCTGCCTGTCCAGCATGTGAGTCCTCTCTCTAGATGCCTCCTGGCAGCCCTCAGCTGCGGCTCTGTGTGTGTTTCTGCTTGGCAGGAGGAGAAGGAAGGCGGAATGAAAATGGGACAGGACATTCGGAGATGAGCGACTAATTTTCTGTTAATGGCTGGTTGCTTGGCAACCCAGCCTCCCCCACCCTCTTTCTCTCCCTCTCTCTCTCTCTCTCTCACTCTCTGCCTATTGCCCTCCAAATTGGACCGTAGAATTTTCAGTGTTGAAGGACCTCCCATGGAAGCTCAATCCTGTGACAGCTGGACCTGTCACTGCCCTGCCCTGCCCTGTCATTGTCCTCCTCTGTCCTGTGAAAGAATAGACCCAGAGCACAGGGCATGGAGTATCAAAGCCCCAGATGCACACACAGCCTACCAATCTCTCCCGCCTCGCCTGCCATCTAGCTACAAGCAAACCCACACATGCACGCACACACATGTCTGTAGCGCACACGCGCACAAATGCTCGCTCCTATAGAACAATAATAAACCGCTACTCAATCTGTTTGCCCAGGCGTGCCAAGCCTTTTACTACGCGTTTTATATTAATGTCCTCCATTCCTCTTCCCTGTGGCTTTATGCAATGCATTAGCATCCTCATTATGTAAAGACGAGCCAGGAAAACATGCCCAGGAAGCAGAGCACTCGTGTACAGATGTCATGGAAATCGTGCAGGGGGTGACTGCCTTCAAAGGACTCCACCTTGGGCTAAGTCCTCATGCCTGGTACCCACTCTCACCCTCAGGGCCATGCCAGCAGGAAATTAGAAGACTGTGAACAGGGATCTGTTTCCTCCATCCAAACATCTCCAGGGCTTCAAGAAGTGCCCCATTCTCTGTCATTCTTCACAAGAGTCAGTGGGCTTGGTACAAATGGAAACGGTCTGTACCTTCCTATAGGGACAGAGGGTTAGCATCACATGTCCAGTCATTGATTTAGAGGCAAACCTGTCACCTCCACAAAGAGACAAATGAGCACTTTTCACACCTTCCTTGCAGGGGGCAGGGGGTGCCAGAAGAATACAAGAAGGAGTCACTAGGCCCTCACGGAGAGAACTGAAAAGGGGGGGGGGCGTCTCAAATTATAGGTACCCGGTTACTCTTCCTGAGTCCTTCCACTCCCTGTCTGAAATGTCAGAAGGTTGGGAAGCAGAGAGAAATAGTGGCCATTCCAGGTTATGAGGTAACCTTGAAAAACAGCTCATTCTGTGTCCCCAGCTTAGTAGGAGCTGGATCGCCCCTCCCCACTCCTAGATAACTACTCCTCCAGATTCGCCTCATCTCTCTCAGGTACCCACTTCAGTGTCTCCTCCAGAGAGATCCTAACTTCTCACCCTATGGTAGGTTACACCCCAGCAATCTCCATCAGTCCCCCTGCTTTGGCTTCTCCCCTAAGGAATGTGTATTTGCTGACTTGAAGAAGCTCTTTCTTTCTCCTGACAATTGGAGCTCCAGGAAGACAGAGACGTCACCTCTCTGGATGTATGGCACATCCTTATGTTATTAAATTTAGGGTCACAACCTGTACCCCAAGTCTGGTCTGGTCACCCATCCTCAATAAGCCAATTAAAAGGACAAATTAAAAATGGAAAGCAGAAAGAGATTGCTTCATTGTGGCCACATTGGGAAGAGGGACAAAGATCTAATGAACCCCTCAAGTTGTCTTTGGAGTCCTGAAGTGAGATCAAAGTTTTGATATAAGGCCAAGGATGTGCACATCTAAGCAGTCCTAGTCAAAGCATGGTCCCATCCCTAGCTAACCCGTCCCTCACTATCCGGGCTTCAGTCTCATCCTGGATCATGGTCCGGTATGTTGTTGGAACTGTGTGAAATCTTCTAGGGCACAAGTTCTCCTCTGGCTGGCAACTTTTCCTTCTCCCAGCATGAGATTCCTGGGGAAATTCCCGTTTCTTTGAAATACATTGTTTCAAAGGTCTGAGAGTAAGATTGTGAGACGCCAAGTGTCTCCTTAGAAGAGCTTCATATTACCAGGTCTCTTAGACTCACATCTGACACAGTAGACATGTTAGTGACAGCTAAGTAGTCCTCCACCGAGTTATGGCATGCATGTCTCTATCCAAATGCACACACAATATACAGAGCACATAACGCACACCGCAGTACATGCCGTGCACAGAGAGGTAGACGTGTAGCTTGTTGTGTGACACCGAGTTCTAATACAGTGTTCTAGAAGCTCGTAGAAATCATACACAAGTGGGAACAGCTAGAGCCTCTCTCTCTGCAGCTATCAGTCTGCGCACCAATGCAGGGCATGGCCATGAAATTTAATGTTCAAATACACAATAAAATATTTTATTTATGCCTTTTATGCTCCCTATCTAATAAAAGAAACAGTGTTTTCATGGCTACTTTCTTATTTGGTGTGTAGCTCTCTCTTATTTTTTACATAAGGCTCCATTAGCATTGTCTCCAGGAAGAGAGAGACAGGGCAGAGGGTAGGAGGGCTTTGCTGTTACTTACTTTTTCTTATTTGTTTCTATTTATTTATCTTATTATGGTGGGGGATGGGCATGCGTGGAAGAGGAAAACTTTGGGGACTTGGTTCTCACCTCCCACCTTATTGAGACAGGGTCTCTCTCGCTTCTGCGGTACAGTATACCCCAGGCTATCCTGCTGGCAAGAATTTACCTTTGACCTTCTGTTCCAGTTTCCTTCTGTTGATGTGATGAAAACATTCTGACCAAAAAAAAGATCTTAGGGAAGGAAAGAGTTTCTTCCCTCTTAGAGATGAGAGTCTGTTACTGAAGCAGGCAACTCAGGAACTCAGATGGGAACTCAAAGCAGAAACCACTGAGGAATGCTGCTCTCTGGCTGGCTCAGGTTATAAAATCCAGGCCTAGGGAATAGTGCCACCTGGAGTGTATTGGGCCATCCTGTATCAATTAACAATTTAGACAACCTCCCAAAGATCTTCCTATAGGCCAGTCTGACTTGGGCAATCCCTCATTTGTGTCTCCACTCTCAGTGGAGCTGAGTTAAGGCTTCCCTGGACACTTGTATGAGTGACTACCATACAAGACACCGTAGAAGACACTGCTTATCCAGTGTCTACCCACAGGGGCTGCTCTTCATCTCCCCCAGTGGAGAGGGAGGGGCAGAGAAACCTGAGGAGAGGCAGGACCCAGAGCAGAAAACAAGCAGGGCACAGAAGGGAACGCTGCTCTTCCACCTCCTCTTGTTACTGCCACACCAGAGACTAATTGCTTCATGTTTGCTCACAGGAAGGAGAACTGGGTCAAAAGTGGAAAGTTTCTTGCAGGTACAACTTTTCTCCTTCAAGAGTAAATATTGGTATTGTGTCACGGACTGCAGTAATTTATCCATTTTGAATGCTCATTAACAGCTGTTAAACTTTATTATTTATTAACAGACTAATAATTCATTCAATGTTTTTTAAAATATTAAATATAGAACCACTAATGGATTACATTTAAATAATTACATGCAGGATGAGCGGAGAGAGGCCTGGTAGCGAGCTCGGTTCCGTAGCTCATTTCAAAGGCGTGAGACACACATGCTGCTTACTGTGTGTAAGGGGCACGGTAAAGAAGCCGCCAACACAACTGCTCCAGTGGTATGGTTAAGGGGAAGCTTTTCGTTTAGGTAATGTATCCAGGGCCATCTAGAAGAGTCCAGGGCTGAGAGAGAAAGACGTAAACTGAGCATAGCCAGCTGAGTGAACAGGACTAGGTCTAGGAGAGCAGGAGAGTGGGAGAAAGTGGTACAGATAGCAAGAGATAGCATGGTGAGATAATACTAAGAGACGCAAAAGAGAATAGAAGAACAAGGGGAAGTGGGAGAGAGAGAGAAAGTGGGGGGAGATAACAGTGAACATCTGGGTTATAAGGAGGTGAGTAGCTACAGGGAGGACAGCTCTTGAGCCGGAGAGAGTTTAGGGGAGGGGTGGAGGTGAGAAGGACTAGGATGCTAGCAGGGACTCTGAAACGCATGCGCGCACTTGTGTCTATGTGCGTGTGTGTGTGTGTGTGTGTGTGTGTGTGTGTGTGTGTACGAATACATGGCATGGTGCGTAGAGGTCAGTATGCTGGCTGGTTTTTATGTTAACTTGACACAACCTCGAGTCATTTTGGAAGAGGAATTCTCAATTCAGAAAATGCCCTTACCAGATTGGTCTGTGGGCGAGCCTGTGGTGTATTTTCTTGATTGATGATTGAAGTGGGAGGACTCAACTCACCGTGAGCACTGCCACCGGAGTAGGTAAGCGGTCCTGGGTGTATAAGAAAGCAGATTGTGCAGCCGTAAGCCTTGCGGAGCAAGCCAGTGGTCTCTGCATCAGTGCCTGCCTCTAGTGCCCTGTCTTGACTTCCTTGCAAGACAGATTGTAAACTATACGATGAAATAAACCCTTTCCTCCCTAGTTGGCTTTTGGTTGTGATGTTTCATCACAGCAATAGAAACCTTAACTGAGACAGAGGACAACCTTGGGTGTTGGTTGGTGATCCCTCACCTTTCATCTTGTTTGAGTCAAGGTCTCTTACCATCCATCATTAAGCACATATGCCGGGCTAGTTTCGGAAGATAGATTCTCCTGCTTCTGCCTCCCTTCTCAACACAGAGGCTCCGGGATGTCAGGCTTATACAGCCATATCTGTCATTTGACACAGACCCTGGGGATCCAAACTCAGCTCTCCATACTTGCACAGCAAGCACTTAACTCCCTGAGCCATTTTCCCACCTCCTCATATATTAGTCTTGACGGCTCTCGCTCTCTTCCCTCTTCCCCAGCCATACTTCCAAGACTCCTGGTGACTCAACGAAAGGACGAAAGCAAGGAAGGAAAAACACAGCTAATGGGTATGGCATCTGACAAGCTGATATACGGTATTTTCAATATTATCAGTTACTGGGTAACTCTATCACCCTTCTGTTATATCATGACCCTGCCGTTTAACACACTGGTCACTCTAAGTTGTCAATGGCAGTCCGCAGCTTTCTCTCCAGGATAGAGAGTTTAAAAGCCATGCTGTGCTGTGACATAACCACCCTTGCTTTATGACACCTGGCTTCTCCATGCTTTTTCACATAGGCTATGCCAATTTGAACACGTGTGTGTGTGTGTGTGTGTGTGTGTGTGTACCACTTGTGTACAGGTTCCTGAATGAAAGAGGAAATAAAAGGGAAGGACATGATTGTCCCTAGGTATGGGCTTATTGTAGATGTGAGGGAGAATATAGCCACCGGCATCTGGAAGGATCCAGAATGAAGAAGACCCTGAGCCAGGCCATTTGAGGAGATGGGGGAGAGGAGAGAGAAGAGAACCTTGTGCAGCAGCAAAGAAGCAAAAGGTAAAAAGGGGTGGGTAATCAAAATGGCTGGATTTTATAGGGAAGAGCCTCTGGGGTAGGGCAGCCCAGACACTTGGCTGAAGAGTTCAGGGTAGTGGGGTGGAGTATGTAACAGCTAGGGACCGAAGGATATTGAGAGAACCTTGCAGCCAGATCCGCTTTGATATTTTAAATCGACATCTCAGCCATCTGTCCTGGTTTTGAAAATTAACAGTTCCCTCAGAAGCCAGAAGGAGAGCCTCAGATCTCCTGGTACTGGAGTCACAGTTAGTTGTGAACCACCTGGTATGGGTGCTGAGCACTGAACTGTCTGGAGTCCTCTGCAAGAGCAACTGGTATCCTCAACTATAAAGCCATCTCCAGCCTCCTTTCCAGGTTTTAAAGGCAAGCTTCCCTTCCTTTTAGGGCTTCATTTATGATGTCTCTTTGCCTCTTAAGTCCCAGTCATGGCTTCCATGGTCCCAAGGTACCCTCTCATAAAAGAGCTTATTTAGAGGATAATTATACATCAGCTCCTTCCTCTAGCTGCAGATCTCTGATTTTTAAAACCAGCTTGTATTATGATCAGTGTCGCTCAAGAAGGCCTTGACCTTGCCCCCACCCCCGTTTCTATGTATCTGCTGAAGGTACAAAAAGGGAGGCAGAAAGTGCCAGCCATGCAGAGATATTAGGAGGAGGTGGTAGCACCCCTGCTAAATGAGCCCCTTATGGTGTTACAAGGAGCCTACCAGAGGATACCATTCAGACAGAGTTTACAGCCAATTTAAAGTCTTTATTTCAGCTGGCTGGGACTACACTGAGGTATTTGGGACTCCAAAGTAGTACTGAATATTTAACACACGAGATTTTTAAAGGTCAAAACCACATTCTTGTTATCCCCATTGGCATTGACAAGGGTACTTTTGTGCAAGCAAGCAGTTTAACAGAAGTTAAGACAAGCAGTTAGCGGGAGGAGAAAAGTTGCACAAGTAGCCACTTTAACAGGATCCAAGCTAAGTTAGCTAAGGCATATTGACCTTGGGGTCCCAGAATAGAGTTGGGCAATTTTCCATAGGACTTTCCATCAAGGAGATCAAATTCTAGTCATACTGAAAATGGCCTCAGGAAGAATACAAGATGGAGGAAACTCTGAATTGTCTTGCCCTGTCACAGTGAAACAATCCCAATGATATCTAGGGTATCATAGGAAATTCATGACCTCTCATTCTAGTATCACCTTATGCAGTTGTTCTCAACCTTCCTGACACTGCAACCCTTTAATACAATTCCTTAAGTTATGGTGACCCGCACTGATAAAAGTATTTCCATTGCTACTTCATAACTGTAATTTTGCTGCTGTTATAAATCATAATGTAAATGTCTGATATGCAGATGGTCTTAGGTCACCCCTGTGAAAGGGTCATCCAACCTCCAGTTGTGTTGAAACCCATAGGTTGAGAACCACTGATCTAATGGGAGAGTAGTTAAGTCTGGGAAGAAAAAAAAAATTTAATCTGGGCAGAAAAATCAAATCACCTCCTTCTTTGTTGTATTTTCTGGCTTCCTGGCTCCAGGGAAATGTAAAAGCAGAATCAACAGAATCCTCAGCTTCAGAAACTTAGACATTCAATTTACATATAAATGGAGACCAGGGTTCTGGGAGGAAAAAGATGTTGAGAAATTTTAGCCAGAGGATAAAACCTGAGGGAAATCCCGAAGAATCACCAGAGAAAGAGAACTGAGAGTCCAATCCTGAGATCCACCTTAGTGTGTCACCTCAAGGCCCTTTGTGCTACATGGCAAGAAACTATATGGCCTCCCACACCTGTGGTGTGGATTGAGTCGGAGGTGTGGAGCTTGTCCGTCAGCTGTCATCCTGAGGAGTCCCTCCACCCTGTGCTGGGGTTGGCACTGCCACCATCTCCACTTGACAGAGGTGCAAACTGAGACCCTAAAGTAACACACTCGAGACCCCCCGTGAGCAAACGTTGCCACAGCTAGGAAGAGCAAGGCCAGATATCACTGCATCCTTGAGCTTGAGCCCAGAGGATGGAATCAGACGTGTGAGTTGTGGGAGACAAGCAACTGAGAAAAATCCGCCTGTGGGCTGCCCAGGTCCGCCCTGCTGAAAATAACCCCATGTCCCAAACAGAAAAACCAGACAGTCAACAAAAGGTCTGTGAGAGGAAAAAAAAAATCCCTCTGTAGACCGAGAGAACGGGGCTTCTGCATCGTAAGCTCTCTCTAGCCTACTTCACTCTACAGCGGGTACCTAGCTTTTTCTCTGCAATCTTAGTAACGTGCTTTCTCTATTGCGGTTTTGTGTCTTGTTCAGTTCATGGTTTGAGTCACAAAGAAGCTGGACATAAAATCACAGAACCCCAGAACCCCTGCTGGCAACAAGCTGTCCTCACTTAGCCAGTGCTGAAGGAGTTCTCCAGGTGGGGCCCAGGGTCTCAGGCCCACGCTAGAGTAAGTCCCAGAGTACTGTCAGCCTCTCCTCTGAGGACACAGCCTGCTTCCTGCTGACAGGCAGTACAAATCCCTCCCTGGAAGCTGAGGATGGGTGAAATAAAGAAGGGGCGTGGCTTCTCTCTCACTGACTCCCAAACACCTCCCCTCAGCAGCGACGGTTTCTAATTAGACTGCCCTCCCCACAGTCCAGTAACCCGGTAAACCAGGAGAACCATCACTGACACACCTGCTAAGAAGTTGATTAATGGGAAACTGAGCCCAGAGGTAACCGGCTGGATGGGTATCCAGGGGCTTTGGTGTTGCTTTGTCTTTAAGGACATGAATACTTTCTCCATCAAGGTTATTCCTGTTTTAAAACTCTAGGTCTGATGGAGACTGAGTAGTGATGCTTCGTCTAATCCATCCCTTGGGCCTCTGCCCACATCCCATCCACGCACTTCTCCAAACATCAGAACACATAAAAATGCTTCAGAAATTCGTGCCAATCTAATGGTCGATTCTGTTTGAAATTGGCTCTCCCTGCTGTGGTCCAGCATCCATCAGGGGCCCCAGACACTTGCAAAGACAGAATGTTTGAGCCAGAGAAGATCTTAGAAATTCTTCCCTACAGGTGTTGATGAGCACCTGTAATTCCAGCCCTTGGGAAGGAAAAGCAGGCAGATCAAATACTCAAGGTCATCCTCAGCTATGTAGGGGCTTGGAGTCTGAGGCTAGACTGAGCTACATGAGATCCTGTCAAAGGAAGGAAAGGAGGAGAAAAGGGGAGGAAAGAAAGAAAGGGGAGGAAGGAAGGAAAGGGGGGGGAGGAAGGAGGGAAGCTGAAGAGATGGCCCAGCAGTAAAGAGCATCTGCTCTTGCAGAGGACCTTGGTGTCAGTTCCCAGCCCAGACATCAGGTGGATCACAGCTGTCTAAAGCTCCAGTTCCAGAGGATCCCGTGCCCTCTTGGCCTCTGCAGGCACCTTCACGTACATATGTACATACACACATGCACATGCATATCCATACACACACACACACAATCACACAATCACACACACACACACACACACACACACACACACACACTAATAGATAGATAGATAGATAGATAGATAGATAGATAGATAGATAGATCGATCGATCTTGGAATAAAGAATGAAAAAATTTTGTTCTACCTCCTGATTTTACAGGAAAGGGATGGAGAACCTGCTTCAAGCAGGTAGTAGGTTAGAGGGAGAGTCAAGCCAGGACTCATCAGGCTGGCTCCAGCTAGCCCGGTGTGCAGCTACAGAGCTCTTTGCTGCCAATGAGGAATGAGGAGTGAAGTCTGGAAGCTTTGCTAGTTCAGGGAAGCAGAAGCTACTCAGCACAGCCCTGGGGTGGGCACCACCCTATACTGCCACAGTGTTTGCTTAGCTCCACCAGAGCTAAGCAAGCTGACCTCAGGGTCAGGGTGGCCTCTTGTCCCCAAGGAAGGGAGAGAAGAAGCTGATCTGGGCTGAGGTCCTGCTGTACGCTCAGAAGCTTACTGTCCTTGAATCTTCACAGTACCTCTGAGGCAGTGTGTGCCCGTGTGTGCACACTATACTTTATAGATAAGTAAATGAGAACTTAAAGGTTTGTTCCCAATCACACAGTAAACCAGTAGCTGAGCCAGGTTTCTAGAACAGGTCATTCAGTGCCCAGTATACAGCCTGCCCTGCTTCTATCTCAAGAGACTGAGAAAAGGTAAAATCTAGAGTTTCTTTAGTCAGGCCCAGGACCAGAAAATTAATTCACTGAATAAGATGACTGCTGCTTATATCTGACAGAGGACTTCAATGCAGGATGGTCCACGCCATGCATTGTGATAGGGAAAGAGATTGACAGGTGGAGAAAGGATCCGTCCCCCAACCCACACAACAGAAAGACTACTTGATTTTAGAGTATGCGGGGGGGGGGGGGTTGGGGGAGACCACACACACACACACACACACACACACACACACGGACTGGCAGTGTGGCAGGTGGCAGGGCTAGTCACTTCTGGTGTGGTTTTCCTGAGTGTAATTCTCAATATGTAAATGAGAGTGGTATAGTCTAGTCCTTGTTCAATCCAGAGAGGTTAGCGTGAGAAGTTGTGAATGTCATTTTCAGTTATGCAGTCTCTGCGATGCAAATGAGGACCATGCAAATAAGGGCAGTTCTGATTGGTCAGTGGGATTCCAGGCTGCAGCTCTGTAGAGTGTGGTCCGCGTAAGGCTCACAGGGTGGCAAGAGGCAAGATTTTGTTGCTTGGGTGATGTCTGAGGCAGGTGTGTAACGACTTTCCCTGGTGCAGACTGTTCTCTTCTGCAGTCTCTTAGTAACGAAATCCTGCTATACATCATGGTGGTCTATGAGAGTGCCAGCTGGATAGAATCTAGAACTACCTGGGATGTGAGCCTCTGGGCATGGCTGTGGGACAAGGTGGGAAGAGTCACCCATTACAGTGGCACCATTCACCTCCTGCCTGCTGGGATCCCAGGCTGTGGAGAAAGAGAGGTGAGCAGCCTGCACTCGTCACCTTCTGCTTGCTGGCTGTGGGTGCCTTGTGACTAGCTGCTCGGAGCTCCTACTGCTTTGACAACCCTGCCATGATGAGGTGTACTCTGAACCATGAACAAAAATAACCCTTTCTCTCCTCAGTCGTCTTTGTCAAGGTGCTTTATCACATAAACAGGAAAAGGAACTAAAACATACACAAAGTAACCTGCCTACAACTAATGGCTACAATTCAACAATTAGAAGATGAACAAATCCATTTTTGACAGGTAACAGAGTCTAACAGCTCATGAAGATAATACAGATGGCCCTTAGGCACATGGGAACATGATCAACAAATTAGCCTCCCAAGGCGGCACGTTAAATCCATTATGATTTTAATGACAAAGTATCCTACTAATTAAAAAGGAGCTGGGCAGACTGCTCAGCAGTTAGGAGCTGAGAAACATACGGATCCTACAGAGGACCTGAGTTTGCTTCCCAACACCCTCATCAGGTGACTCACAACAGCCTGTAAATTCAGCTCCAGGAGACCCAGCGCCCTCTTCTGGCCTCTGCGGGCACTGCATTCATATGCACATACTCAACACAGGCACACACGTCTACGTAAATTAAAGTCCTAAAAATAAATCTTTAAATATGAAGAAGGCCAATACCATCAAATGCTAAAGAGGGTTGAGAGAGAACTAGAATTCTCTCCCGGGGATGATGGGAATGCCACAGTCACCTTTAGAAAATAGCCTATGAGTCTTTTTATAGAACCAAATACACATCAACTTATGACCCAATAATTCTCCGAGGTGTTTCTCCAAGAGAAACGAAAATGCATAAAGCTCAAAAGGATTTGTCCAAAACCACTCAGCGTTGTGCTTTTCTTAATAACCTCCAACTGGAAACAATCCAAAGTGTTTATTAGCAGCAGACTGGATAACCAGATTGTGATATACTGACGGAGGACGATTCTCGGCAGTGCGAAGGAAGAAGCCACGGATGCATGCAATGTGGATGATGTTCAGAGCCGTTCTGCTGAGCTAATGCAACGCTGCTCTAAGTCAGATGTGCCGCTCTAGAACGGGCACAACTGTATGGGTGGTACTGGACCTCAGAAAACTATTGCCTATGGTTTAGGTGTAATCAACCTAGAGGGAGTACAACGGAGGGATGGTGTGCTCTGATAAGCTGTGTGTTATACTGCTGTAATCGTGTGCCAGCGGCACAGAGTGTTGAAGGCTTAGGGCTGGTGTACACCACCACCCAAACTAACTCCAAAGTTAGTGTGTAAGAACGGAGCGGATTAGAAAATGGATACCAGATGAACTGGGGGAAAGATTACGTAATCAAACGACTAGAGGAAGACGAGAGTTGTAAATCTAAATGGCGGGTGGGTGTCCACTTTACAACTCGTATGCTCTTTATAAAATTCGCGAAGTGATTTTGGACAGAAACACATGAAAAATACTCCGGTCCGCTGTGGCCTCATACACGGCTGCAGGGGCTCCCGTGGTCCGGTCACTTAGCAGGCTTCCTTCTCCTGGGACACAGCTCTCCACACTGGCCACAAGGACTGTCCTTCACTTCCTCGACCGACCTGCTGACATGTCTGACCACGTGGATGAGTCTCTAGGAAGATCCACCTGTCTTCCCCTCCCGGGTGATGTTTCTGACTTGTGATGAAGCGGGGATCCTCCGGACACTCTCACTCTCTCCAACCGACAGTCACGGCAACCATCACGCCCACGAAGGCAGGGCGCCAAGGCCAGCCTCCGCGGCACGGTGTGGCTGGCGCCTGTGCCCTCAAAGCAACCCGCCCTGTGGCCCCAGGGACAGCAAAGTCCTCCCTCTCTCCAGAATGATCATCTGAGATGTAATCTTTATTTTCTTTTTCCTTTCCTTTTTTCTCCCCAACCCTTTTATTTGTTTGGGGGTTTTTGTTTTGTTTGGGTTATTTTTTTTCCCCACAGTGCCAATTCAGAACAAATACGCAGAGCCCGAGTGTTGAATCCAAGATGAAAATAGCTTTAATGAATCCAAACAGAAAACACAATGTATGTTCTTTCTCCCCAGATTATCCACTTTGCTGAATAAAGGCATTTCAATGAGAAAATTGAGGCTATTCTTTAGCCCCCGGGCTGTCCCTAGTCGGGCATTTTGAAAGGTAGTAAAGAAGGTAAGTGGCGGCTCTCTCGTCTTTTGCTCCTTAAGATGCAGAGGGCATTAGAATCATAAGGCTCATTTGCAGCTGTTAACCTGGCCACTGTAATAAGTAGTTGCACCGTCCTGTCATCCTCTCTTTGTCGTTGGTGAAAATGTGGCTCAGAGAAGTAAAGAGACTAGCCTAAAGTCACACAGCAACTTCAGGACAAAGCAAACTTTAATATGATTAACGGGATATTCTCTGCCCATTCATTCCTCTCCGGCACCCACATGGCAGTGTACACTGTGTGTAACTCCAGTCCACGGGATCCGGCACCCTCTTCTGACCTCCTCGGGCATTGTGTGCACACATGCTACACATACATACCTGCATGTATGTAGGGGAAACACTCATTCACATTCACACGCAAAATAAAAATTTTAAAAAAAGTGAAAACATTATTCAGTATTTTTACGCTTTTTTATGTTACTAGATTACCCAATTCTCCAGTGTAATTTTGTTGATGACGACATGGTATCAAAAGGCTGAATACACCCCAAGCCAACCAATGGATTCTAGCCTGTCTCAGAAGGGATATGATCCTCCCTCCTATGTCAATCACTCTCTCCTGAACCTCTGCTATAACAGCCTGACCTATATTATTACCCAGACAGCTCTGGAATTCAGTTCAGGTTGGCTATAGAGAGGCTATTTCATGTGTATGTGTGTGCGTGCTTGTGTAGCACATGTGTATGCCTGAGTGTACATTTGAAGACCGGATGTTGACATCAGGTGTCTTCCATTTCTGCCCTCCACCTGATCTTTTAAGACAAAGTCTCTCATTGAACCCAGAACTTACCAATTGGCTAGACTAGCCAGCCCTGAGAATCTACTTGCCTTTACCCCAGCCCCACCCTCCCCCCCCCAAGCTACAGTTACAGACATGCACCTCCGTGCCCTGCTTGAATGTAGGTGACAGAGATTCAAATTCAGTTTATCTTGCTTGCAGAGCAGACAAAACTGAGCCATCTCTCTGCAACTGAAGAGTGGATCAGTAGGCCAACCTCAGGTGAATCCACCTCATCCTAATCCCTCAATGACTGGCAGGTCCTAAGGCTCTTTCTTGTTCTAGTTCTCAAAGGCTGACATCACCCCCAGCTATCCCGTAGAGGGTAGCACAGCTTTGCGGGGTGAAATGAAGATCTCACAGGTCCTGATTCTGGACAGCAGGAAGCCTCCCTTGTGATCAACAGCAGGGTTTGCCAGGTACAGACATCACAGGGAAGGCTGGGCTTAGCGAGCTGCAGGGCAGCAGGGAGGCAGGAGTGATCTGTGCGGGTGTATTGGAAACGGACAGCTCCTACAGAGCACCCATAAATAAGAATGAGATGAGTTCGCAGCAAAAGGGATGGAGAAAAATGGAATAAATAAATATAAAGAGAAGCCCTTATGAGGTAGATCTGATAGATGTGAGGTGTGTCACATCTTTTCTTCTAAGATCTGGGTCTTTGCCCAGGCAGATGTTGGACCTGGGGTGGGGCCAAGACCACAGCACACCTCCAGTTGAATTCTTCTCTAAACTCTGGAATCTCCCAAAGTAGAACTGCTGAACCTTCTGTCTGACCCAGAACTGCTGAGAGCAAGAATTATGTCTTCCCAATCTCTTCCCAAACTTTGAACAGAATCAAGATGGTTTCCAAAAATACTCAGCTGAATACAGGCAGAGATGACAGAGTGAAAAGCAGCCTTTATGAGGGTTCAGGTGCTCTACATTCAATGCTCATCTGCTTCTTCTTTCTTTCTTTATGGGGGACAGCACAGTGATGCCGGAGCAGTAGGCTTGAGGGATATGTCTGTTTCCAGTACCAGGGCCTTGACTGTGCAACATGCCTTCAACAAACGTCTGCTAAATTAATCAGTCAATTAACTCTATTTCCCATTGAAAAATGGGACCAGTGTACACATCTGCCCACGAGAAAGCACAGATCCCGATCAAAAGCTTTCTATAAAGTAAGAATTGAAGCCTCAAGAGGATGAGGACTATTTCCCTTCAAGCAGGTCTCTCTCAAACAGAGGCTTCCTGAAGAGAAGACCTGTCCCCCTCATGCTGGGGCTTCCTGAAGATAAGGCCATGTTTGCCCTCAGACTGGAGCTCCCTGAGGACAAGACCATGTTTGCCCTCAGACTGGGGTTTCTTGAGGACAGGCTGTTCTCCCTACCCCAGATGAAGCCCTTGCTTCATGCCCTGTCAGGAGCACGCATGCTCTCACAACAGCCACAACGCAAATGTCCTCTTTCCAATACCTTCTGTTGACGAGCTCAGAAAAGCTCAGTCCATGTCACGTCCCTGAGCAGTTTTCATGGCTTGATCCTGAATATGTTGAATACTCATAAATACAGGGAAGGAAAAAGTGAAAGTAAAAAAAAAAAAAACACAGAGAAATAAAGGCCATATTGTGGCTAAGTTCACCCCAGCAGGGGCTCTCAGCCTGGAGGGAAAATTCTAATGCTTGCACAAAAATCCATGAATAATAATTTCTGAGAGGCTCAACATTTTAAACACTGGGCTTTTTTTTCCCCCTCCTCTTCAGAAGCATACTGCCACTGTTTATGGCAATGCAGCATATGACGGAAGGTGATTAAATTTGGTTCCTGCGTAGAGGGAGGACCAGAGAAGCAAGCTGGGTGGGGGTGATGAGCAGAGGTTGGAGGGTTTCAGCAATAGTTCAGATGAGCCACACGGGGCCCTGAAGGCCAGAACTCAAGGGCAAGAGCGCATCCTCATCACCCAGAGGAAAGGCCTGGCATGGACTCTGTGTCTTCTTCCTGAGGGTACCGGGAGCTTACGGCCTTGGCCTTCGCTAGTTACGGCACCCAGAGGATGAGGTGCCGTGGTGGAATGCAGTACAGGGCCAGCTCTTTGCCTCCAGGTTCACGTCAAGTGAGTGAGTGGGAATTTAAACTCAAAGATATGGGCGATCTGGCCTGTGCGATGAGATGAATAGAAACAGTCTCCTTCCCAAGTGATTGTGTGTGTGTGTGTGTGTGTGTGTGTGTGTGGTTTTCATGTGGATACGAGGATACACTTGTGTGGAATCCAGCAATTGCCCCCTTGTACCTTCTTAACCTCTCTCCACCTTATTTTTGCGAGACAGGGTCTCTCACTGAACAGACTCAGCTAGGCTGGCTGGATGATGAGGTCCAGGTAGCTGCCTGTCTCAGCCTCCCCAGCTCTCTGAGAACAAATGCCACATCACCATACCCAGATTTTTACACTGATGTTGAAGATCCAAACTGGGGTCTTCGAGCTTGCATGACCACGCTTTACCAAATGAGCCACGTCCCCGCCTACCCGGGAGCTTCGAGGATTGGTGGGCACAGTGGGTGACTCACAGGAAGTTTGTGATGATGTAGGTGGTTCCCCTTGACGTCACTGGTAGCACATAATTAAGCCCGAGAGAGTGGAAGGAGAGGTGCTGGGTTTTCCATGTTACTTTTATCTCAGGCTAAGGAGACGGAGCCTCAGGGTGGCAAACGACTCAGCCCCAATCTTACGTTCTTTAAAAGGCGAAACCGAGAGACTGGCCTCAGGTGTCTGGATTCCAGTACGGCCCACGTCTGTGACACCTCACCAGCGCCTCCAAGGCGAGGCACAGTGCATAACACAGTCGCCCTCCTTCAACCCTCCCCAACCCACAAGTCCCACGGACCTGGGCTATATTGGTGTCGCTCCCGGTCCACGCGGTGGCCTGGGTGTGACTGCGTTAAGGATCGACATCTGGCCTCCTCCAGGATGTGCACAGAAAGGAATGCATTAGAATAAATCTAAACAGAGTCCTAGTGACAGTAGTTGACAAGTATGGGCTGTTACTATAAGCCAGGCCCTGGACATAACAATCGTCTGAAGGTGTTCCATCCTCCCAGCAGTCCCATTAGAAGGGTGCCATTATCCTTGCTCTAGTCTATAATAAGGAACTCAGGCACGAGGAGGTTAACTAACTTTCCCACAGTTACATAGACAGGCATGTACCCTGACAGGATGTGAGCGTGGGCCACTGAGCTCTGGGTCCTCACTCCTACATTACACAGCCAGCCTTTTGTGTCTGTGGATTTAGCCCACTGAATCAAAAATACTGGGGGGAAGCATCATGTCCACACTGAACCTGTACAGGCTTTTTCTTCATTACTCCCTAAACAGTCCAGGATGGCAGCAATTTGCGAAGCGCTTTACCTGGTATTAGGTCTTGTAGGTATCAGATAACGTAGCAATGACTTAGGGTATGCGGGAGGATGTGCGTGGGCTACATGCGAATGCTGTCATTGTGTATATGGGATTTAAGCATGAGAGGATTTTGCTGACAGTGGGGTTCCTAGAATCAGTCCCCTGGGGATACAGCATAGAAGCCCTGTGTGTGTGCTTACATCTGAATATCTACCCATTTATTATTTCACCCTCTCTCTGTGCATGTGTATGGGTGGGGTATGGGCACACGTGCAGGAGGCACGTGAAGGCCAGAGGGTGACATCCAGTGCTCGATTGCTTTCCACATTATTTCTGAGATAGGGTCTCTCTCACTGAACCTGGAGTTCACCGATTTGTCTAGGTTTGCTAACTGGCAAGCTTCAGGGATTCATCCATTTCTGTCTCCCAAGGTTGGGGATGACAGATACACACTACCACTCCCCAGCACACATGGTCTTTTATGTAGGTGCTGGAATTGAACTTGGGTCCTCGTGTTTGTATAGCACTCTATAGACCAAGCAATCTCTCCAGCAAACATTCTTAATTTTTATACGTTATACTCTCTATGGAATAACAACTGTCTCAGTTTCTTTTCCTGTTGCTGTGATAAAATACTCTGACAAGCACTTAGGGAAGAGAGGGCTTGTTTGGCTCAGACGTCTAGGTTATAGCCCATTGTTGTGGAGAAATCAAGGCATCAGGGACTTGCAGCAGGGGGTAAGAGCAGAGAATGGTGATAAACGAGTGAATCTTGCTTACTTGTGCTGTTTACTCTTACGTAATCCAAGATCATCTTTCTAGGGAATGATGCCTCCCGTGGTGGTTCTAGACTGTGTTAAGATGACAATTAAAACCAATCCTCACACCAACTATTTCTGATACCCTGTGCTAATGCTCCAGACACCTCTATTATCATATCCCAGACTGTAGCATGGGTGCTACATTAAAAGAGGTGGCATTGCTTGCCTAAGTCCATGTGACTGGTGAATGAAAGGATTGAAAATTCCTCCATCCACTTTTATTTAGCGAACTCAGCTCAGCTCAGCACAGGGAAAAGCAGCAACAGGAGCACAAGGCCAGGAACTGTCTCACAGCAGAAGTGGTGGTATTGAATATTTCGGCACACCAGCGCGGCCTCTGGCTCTCTCATCATATGGCCGCTCTAAGCTGACCCCCGTCCATGGCCATTTTCTAGCATACGCGAGAATCAAACAAGGTCACAGATGTACTCTCAGCACACTCAGATGTGCAGGAAGTCCACTTCCCTGTATCTTCTATCAGCCTGTTAGCACGCTCTCACCCTGTTAGGTTCTACAGGTAATGGAAAAGCCAACTAAATTTGAGCCCATTATCCACCTGTTTCTGCCTTTGAAAGAAGCCACACAGCTTCCTTCTGGTCTGTTATGATTTGAACCTGAAATGTCCCTCAAAGGTTTATGTGTTAAGGCCAGCTGATGAAATCTTGAAAAGCAACTGGGTCGTAAGTGCTCTGAGTTCATCAGCAGGTTGATCCATAGGCAGTCTTCCTTAAATTCTGGATGTCTTGCCAGCTGGTGGTGGCGTACGCCTTTAATCCCAGCACTCAGGAGGCAGAGGCAGGCAGATCTCTGTGAGTTCAAGGCTAGCCTGGGCTACAAAGTTGAGTCCAGTACAGCAAGAATTACAACAGAGAAACCTTGTCTCAAAAAATTTTTAAAAATCTGGATGTCTGTAAAGACATCCAGAGGAGACAGAGGCAATTTACTGATGTAGATGATCTAGCCCTACATGGGCCGTGGTAGACCTGGGCCAGGTAAGTGGTTGTCATAGAGTCAGGAGCTTTGGTCTCATGTCAGTCTGAGCAGAGACTGGTGTTGCCCACATAACACCATAGGCTTTAGGCAAACTGGTCCCGACTTTTCAGAGTCCCATCTTCACAGTCAGACAAGCAGCCACACCCCAGCTCTAGGGAAAGCGGGGCACCCACTTCTGCTCAGAGCCCTCCAGACCCTTAGATTTTTTTATAAGCTTGCAAAGGGCCAAGTTTAATGGTAACATAGATGTTCTAAGGACTGATTCCTTTCCCTTCTCCTTTGAGTTCTCTTTCCGTCCTTCCTCGTCCCATTCCCAGCTTGTTGCATTAGAGAACTTGACACTTTCCTTTAATCTCTACCTTGAGTATTCCAAGCTCTGATTAAGTTCATTTCAGCCTTCTGATTCTAGAGCCCTTATCAGGACTGCATAACCTGTCTAAACAAAATGTGGAGTTGGCCAGCAAAGGGCCTGCATTCTGAACTTCATATAAGATCTCAGCAGAGAGAGTGGCAGGTCACTGCCATGTTCTCCAAAGGAAGGAGCACGGATGTGAGACCTTTCGTGACCCAAAGTTCCAGGTCACCTGAGCAAATGCCTTGCTCAGCAAGTGAAGTATAAGGAAGTAGGAAGTGCTTCAAAGGCCCATCTGGCCCCAGATGTGCAACATTACCCACTGGCCCAGTGCAGCTTCATAGTCTGCACTGTAGATTCTTAGGGCACACCTGGTAAGCAGGGGAGACGACGCAGCCAAGAAGGACCAGGCAACCTTCTTAAGAGACAAGCAAGAAGAAATGTTAAGACCCAGGTTCCAGGACCTCCTCTGCCAACTCAACTAAGTCACCTCCTGTTGTGGTGTCAGCATTTACCAGCACTGAACCCACTCAGTATTGTAGCTCTGTAACATAAGGAGCCCTTGGTTCTAATGTGTCAAGAACATTAAAAGCTGGGCAAAGCACCAACTCCAGCTTCCCAAGGAAGCTGCCATTGATCGGTTAGCTGCTGGAATCCATGAAAGACTCCACTTGTAAGAAACAGGATTCCGAAGCTCAGTGCTCACCTAGCACACATGAAGTCTTGGGCTTGATCTCAAGCACCGCAGGGCATAATGTTACATGGCTGACATCCCAGCACTTAGAAGACTTAGAAGGCAGAAGCAAGATGATCAAGAGTTCAAGGTCAGTCTTCCACAACATACCAAGTTGGAGGCCAGCCTGTGCTTCATGTGACCAGTTTTAAAAAAATCCATAGCTAAAAATTAATGCAAACTATTGGGTTTTATGATATCTGCACTTTTCCAATTCTAACTATTTTAGCTTCCGAACACCTAAAAAATAAGTTCGGAGTGGTGGCTCAGTGGTTAAGGTTGCACATTGCTCTTGCCAAGGAACCACGTTGAGTTTCCAGCACCAAAGCTGGACAGCTTACAACACCCTGTAACTCCGGATGCAGGAGCTCTGATGCGTATGGCCCACACAGGCACCTGTACATGTGCATAGACATGCATGATTTAAAATTTAATAAAAATAAATAAATCTTTTAAAAATCATGAAAATAATTCCCTGGTTCAATGACCTTTCTTGGCCTCCAGAGTCGAGGATATATATGTATATAATTTCACTTCTCATGTTTCTGAGTTCAGGGAGGATGACTATACAGAGCAGCGTGTATTCCCGCCAGCCACGTGCTCCTTCTGCATAGGTTGGTATGTTGGTGGAGGTGATACAGATGCAGAAGGAGGAGTTAGAGGACAGTCCAATGAGCCTGTAGCTCAGTAGGCCTGGAACCCACATTTGAGATCCAGACCCAGGACCAACTTGAACCTAAGTCCTATGGGACAGAAGGGAGGACATGGCATGGATCAGGTGGGGTGATCAGGAAGGACTTCCTAGAAGAGAAAGCCAGGGAAGGCTAGGTTTATAAAGTCAGGAGTGGCCTGGGGCAGTATCCCTATTGACAGATTCTAGCGCTCTAGACCCACCCACGCAAGGCAAGCCTGTATAAGCAAGGAATTCTGATGGTTCATTTTCAAAGGCGTCTCAAACCTGCTTAGAGCCAGCCACAATCAAACAGAAAACACTAGACCCCTGCTCATGCCTGCAAGGCAATTATCCACCCCCTCACCCAAACTCTGGACACTATTCACCTAACCTAAAAGCTTAGTATGCAATATACTAACAGTCAAGCTTGCCTGCAAGGTCATGTGCCCAGTAAGCTTTTAAAGAAACAATATGTAAAACAGAGAGATGAAAGCATGTGTTTTGTTGAGAAAAATAAAGTAGGTGACTGAGGAAAAGATAGGACCTAGACAGTAAGGAAGATGGCACCTCCCGATTCCTCAGAAGCAGAAGGCTTATGTTAAGGTTTAGAATCGCTCTCTGAGCTGGGAGGTGGTGGTCCACCTTTAATCCCAGCACTTGGGAAGCAGAGGCAGGTATCTGTGAGTTCGAGGCCAGCCTGGTCTAGAGAGTGAGTTCTAGGACAGCCAGAGTAACAACAGAGAAACCCTGTCTTGAAAAACAACAACAAAATAGAATCGCTCTCTGCACTCAGCAGGCCTGCCATTCTAGGCCGATACCCAACCTTGGGAAGTATAAAATAAACCCTCAGCTTTTGCTACTCTTACTTTCCAGCGCTCTTATTATTAAAGAAGATTTTTGTTTCTTGTCCTGACTCATCCTGAAATGAGTCGCTGTATTCTTCCTATCCTTAAGTAGTTGGACCTCATACTTCTCTGAGATCCAAAGCAGACTGTACAGGGCTCAGCATGGCCTTCATCTCCACAGGAATGGTAACAAGGAGGGAAAATGTTTAAACCAGGCTCCTTCTGCCAAACTGGTTCTCCTCTACCAAGAATTCATGGGGGTGGAGGAGAGCTTTGAAGATAGAAGGAAAGCAAAGAGGAGATGAAGACTTCGCTGTCCAGGCTGAATGGGTTGGAAAGAGATGGGTCAGACTGAGCCCCAAGCTTGATGGCACCCTAACTCTTCCCTTGTAAAAGTAGCTCACAGCTAAACAGAGAGTAAGACAGGTCAGGAGGCCAAGAGGGTGGCTGCAGACTGTAGCGTGAGCATCTTCTGCCTGGCACTCTGTGGCCACTACCTGTACCTACCAGTACACTCAAGCAGGACCACCAGACTCCCTAATGCAGCATTTGGTTGGATTCTGGAAGAGCAGATACACCAGAGAGCGAAAGAGACTGTGAAATGTTTGCAGTTTGGGGCTCAAGAGGGATACCAACGCAGACTGTCCTTTGGGATAAGAGATTCACTAGAAGGGCCTTTAACACCTGTTGTGTGACAAAACATTTCCTGGGGAGATGAAACACACATGTCTACTCACCCCGGAGAGGGAGCCCACAATAAACCGAAGTACAAACACCACCTGGCATCCCGGCGGTCAGGAACCAAGGGATATCACAAAATCACACCACGCAACAAACCTCACACAAGAGAGATTTATTGGGGGAGAGGCACAGAAGGCTGGCTGCCTCTACTCTGGAAGAGAAGCAGCAGAGAACTGAGCTTAGGGGAAGGCCTTTTATAGGGGTTTTGGGGAGCAGATTTCCAGGGTGGAGATTAGTGAAAATTTCAAGACCTGACCTTAGGGGTTGGTGGGATTTCCAGTCCTGAGCCCAAGCTCAAGTATTTTACCCTACAAGTATGAGTAAGGAGTTACTTTCAGAAGTAGAAATTAGTCAAAGACAGTTGTATCACCAAAGCTCATGCCAGCATGGGTTACAGCACACAGAGCCGGGAACCTGGAGGACACTGCACAGCCTGCAGGCAGCTCAACAGATTGGAGAGTGTCCTTTCCAGTGTCTCAGTTGGTCTAAGTCTCTGAGGCAGCTCGGCTGATTTCTGCTTCTTCCAGGCAGCTGGTCTGGTCTTCTTTGCAGCTTGGCTCTGCTCTTCTGAGAGGGACTGTCAGCTTTTATTGCTTACTTTGGCAGGCAGGGGCTTCATGAAACTGATTGGTTTCAGGGACTTCCTGAATCTTTTTGAGTTGTTTACCTCTCTGCTTAAGGAGCTTCCCTGCAGGATGGAATGTTTCTATCTTGGAGGAAACTAACTCATAAGGATACCATGTAGACAGACAGGCAGCATTGGTCGGGCCTCGGAGGAGAGATCAGGCTGGAGTCGAAGACCCTTCTTAGAGGTTTCAGAGGAATGGGGCAGTTCCAAGCCTTGTGGTTGGTAAGTTCACAGTGCTTGCTTTTAGCCAGGTCATCTCCGAACCAGCTCTGACGTTGGGAAGGACAAGAGTATAGAAAAGCAAGTCGTTAATTTAGTTCTGGAAACAATATGACTAACTTCAAATCACAGTACACCAAAATGTCAGAGCTTTACAAAATTGCGGAGCTTTAAAGGTGGTATGGACCTGGCTAACAACCCTTGGGGATCTTCTCTATGCCACAGCTCTCTCTCTAGCTTCCCTAGACAGCTCCCTTTGTGGCTTTTCATATCCAAAAGTAGGAATAGTTCTGAATATAGAAGCATCTTCTCCAATTTCTCTGCTTCCCTCTTTCAATGGACTCTTTATAAAACTCTGATTTCCCACTTTGTATGTGGAGTGTGTCTTCTGCCTGGACCTTGTGATCTGAGCGGTTTGTGCTCCAACCCCTGGGCTGACAGTGCCTGGGGCACTGCATCCAACCACATTCTTATCCTGTCTCCATCCCAGGTGTATGTCCTTTTCCATTTCTCCCAGGCATTATTTTCCCAAATCCAGATGCTGTTCTTTGAGCTCTGTGCCCGGCAGCACGTCTTTGTGCGCCTGTCCTTCTCATTACAGGCACGAACGCAGTTGGCTCACGTTAATGAACAAACACAATGGCGGTGTAGCTTTTATCCTGAGTTTCCTAGGTGCCTGGCTGTTTTGAGCCAAACCAAGTTGACCAAGGAATTAAGGAAGGATTAAGCAAGTTGGAAAGCACCTGATAATCCAGCAATCACACGAACCTGCGCGAATCCATCCCACATCCTCTCTTTAACTGTGATCATAAAATAATGGAATGACTGGCTCTTTTGTTAATTAGAAGATCAGCAAAAAAGCAGGTCAGCCAGGTGACCACATCTGGGTGGAGGGAAGGGAAAAGAAGGGACTAGACAGTCCATAGGGATAGATCCATTCCCAGGGGAACCAAGTGCCTCAAAGCTTGCCAGGATGACCTTACAACGTCAGTGCGCACACGCACACGCACACGCTCACACACACACACACACAATTGTACTGAGGTTTTTAACTATTTGTGTATGGGAAGGGTGAGTGCATTCATGATACAGTGTGTGTGTGGAGGTCAGAGGACGGCTGTAAGAGTGAGTTCTCTCCTTCTGCCAGGTGGGTCCCTGAGGTCATGAGGCTTGGCAACAGGTTACCTGTTATCTCATCGGCCCTCCACATCTGAATCTAGCAGAAAATCAAAGCCTTTCTGGCAGCCTGGATTTCAAGCTGTTTCCACAGCTGTTCTCTTTGGTAATTGGGAAGTCAGTGTCGGAGGCCAATGTTATTTTCTCCTCCCCAGCTCAATCTCCAGCAATGAGCCCCATGCAAGACAAGAAAAGATGGCGGCAGGAAACACTGGGGGGGATGGCTCAGCTGGTGAGAGCCCTCGCTGCTCTTCCAGAGGACCTGGTGTGGTTCCTGGCACCCACATGACAGCTTATAACCTTCTACCACTCCAGTTTCAGGGAATCCAGTGCTCTCTTCTGGCCTTTGAGGGCACTGGGCATGTACACAGTGTATTTACATATATGCTCATATATGTATATTACATAATATATTAAATATTACATATGTATATATTACATATGTAATATATTACATATATTACATATATACTCATGCCCACAAAATAAAAGAATGGGGGGATCCTGGAATGGACTATGTTTTGCCACTGAATGCCTGAGGGAGCTCAAGTAAGCCGTGTTATTTTATTTTTTTTGTATGTGTATGTACATGTTTGTGTACACATGTGTGCATGTCTGTGGGAAGCTAAAGGCTGACACTGGAGTCTCCCTCTATCATGCTCCGTGGTTAGAACAGGAGCCTGCTCCATTATGACAATGGTTCTCTTAAGGAGCCAGACGCCACAGCCTGAAGACATCAATCCAAACCCCCTGCTGCTGGCTCCTTGGGACACAGAGTTAAAAATGTCCTCATTTATAACCTTAACCAGTACCTGAGTCCCTTTATGCTCTTAGTCACACATGCTATGTATGTTGAACTAAATCATGTGATAAGAAACATAGCACCAGCCCCTCAAAATGTATAAAGGTGTTCAGATGTCTATTGATTCTGTCCTCGTTTAGGTCTTGTCTATGCATCCCTTTCAAAGAGAGGCATTCTCACAGCAGACTTCCAGGTATCCTGGCTCTTAAACACTTCCATCCCCTCTCCTGTGGTGTTCCCTGAGCCATAAGCACAGGAGCTGTGATGTAGATGCGCCTTGTGATGTTCCAGGAGCTGTGATGTTTGTGTATCTATTGGGGCTGGGATCCTCACAATCCATTGATCTTTGCACTGTGGCCAGTTGTGGTTTTCTGTAACGGTCCCCATTCCTGGTAGAGTAAAGCATCTCTGATGAGGGTAATAACTGCACTTATCTGGGGGGTATAAGGATAAGATTTAAAATGCAGGTAAGGAGTTGTCCGGCCTAGTGAAGTGACAGAGAACTACAGGCATCTAATAACTGTTGAAAGAAGGGAAACTAGCCTCTCCCAGGGATGAGACTCCTGATTGGCCATCCAATCCAAAGTGGTCAGCCCTAAAACCATATACATACAAAAAAATGGACTCAGCGTGCCATATACATAATATATGCATGCATGTACATGTGTGTATAACAGCAACAATAATAATAATAATAATAATAATAATAATAATAATAATAATAAAGAGGCTATCAATTTGAGAGTGAAGGAGAGCATGGAAGGGACTGGAGGGAGGAGAGGAGAAGAGAACATGATCTAATTATATTTTCATTTAAAACATAAAGATAAAGAAACATATAAAGCCACAATATTTCTTTTGCTCTTGAGATTACTTGGGGCATTTCTCTAGAGATTCTTTTTCTGAAGAGCCTTCTCTCACATCCCTCCCATAGAGGCTCAGAGTCTCTCTCTTTCTCTCTCTCTCTCTCTCTCTCTCTCTCTATATATATATATATATATATATGTGTGTGTGTGTGTGTGTGTTTTTTCCTGTCTCTCTGTCTCTCTCTGCCTCTGTCTTTCTCTGTTTCTGTCTTTCTCTCTCTCTGTCTCTCTGTCTCTGTCTTCCTGTCTGTCTCTGTCTCTCTCTCTGTCTCTCATAATGAAGCTCCTCCCCAGATTTTAGAGGGAAGCTTCTCTTTCCCTTTAAGGCCCCACCGTGCTTACCTCTTGCACACATTGTACCATTTTCTGTCTAATTCTGCCTCTCACTTTGAGGCCTCAAGGTGGGAGGACCAGGCCTTTCTCCTTATCAACTATGCTTTCTATGAAAATTACATGTCAGCTTCCTTTCCCAGACGGACTGCTGCTTTATTACCTATGTATTACTATATCTAGAATCCACCTATTTCTCACTGAACTTGGAGCTTGCCTCTCTGATTGGACTGGGGAACCAGTAGACCCAGGTGTCCTCCTGTTCCACCCCCCACAGTGCTGGAACTCCAGCATGCTTCCCCACACTCAGTCCTTCATCTGGGTGCTGGGATCTGAACTTGGACCCTCGAGCTTATACAGCTTGCATCTCACTGCCTGAGCTTCTCCCCAGCCCTAACCCTCTCTTTTTGGACTCTTCTCTTTCTCCTGTGTGAAATGGGTCATACGGTTGTAAAGATTAAAAACTGGCCTCGCTCGATCTGGGACATAGTGACTTAGTCGGTGCTGATCCACTCCATTCCCTTCCTAGTCTCCTTTGGTGGTGTTAGAGATGCAGATCAGAGATTCAGGGACATTTATGACACTTCAGATTCTTGTGGCCTGGAATGAAGAATAGGACCAGGGACACACGGATAGTGATGGAAATAGAGACAGTTTATTATGGAATAGGAAGTCACTCGAGATTGGAAGGGAACCAGAGAGCTAGGAAAGGGCCAACACTGGAAAGCTTCAGACTGTGAAAGTCTCATTTACAGGCCATTTTCATAGTGTGTGCTTTCTCCTACATTTGGAGCCCAAGGCTTTTCTCAGATATGCTCTTTGGTTACATGGAGTTCAGGGTCAGGAAGATTCTGACTCTTCCTCTGCCTGTTGGCTTCTTTCTTGTGTTAACTGTGATGCTTATTTCTCCATGGCCACGAGGGTAAAGCCATTCTTGAGACTAGATTTTTTTTTTCCTATCCAGGTGATTGTATTAGCTTCTGCACGAGGCGTCCACTTCAGATCCTGGTTGTCCACATTGCTTCAGCCATTTCCTGATAACAGAATCCCCCAGTCCTTCCATACTGTCTTTAGGGGAGCATTCCCTACATCCATTTGTCCCAGGGCAGGCCTGAGACCCAGGCAGAGTCTTCCCCCTTCTCTTTTTCCCAAGGTGACCCCACAGCAGCTGCCAGCCATGTCCCCAGGGAAAGGAGAGACCTAGAAACGAGAAGCCTAGACAGACAAGAAAGTCTCCAGCATCCACATTCAAGTCATCACTAGTGTACCCAGAGCCTTCTCTGCTTCTGTGAGTTCCCTCCTAGCAGTTCCTTGTAGTTCCTCTGTGCCTAAATGTTTTGGAGACTCCAAGCCAAAGTCCCTAGCTCAGTGTGATTGTTAACTTTAACTGTCCACTCTACATAAATTAGCACCTGGGAAGAGAGTTTTAATAAGAAATTATCCAGACCAAATTGATCAGTGGGCATTTCTGCAAGGAGGAATCCTCTTGATTGCTAATCGAAGTAGGGAGACCCAGTACACTTCGGGTGGCACCATTCTCTAGGCTAGGTCCTATATAAGCATGAAGCAAGGAAGCAAGCAAGGATCTGTGTGTTTCTTTTCTCTGTGTTTTTTGGTCAGAGCATCTTCACAGAGGCAGAAAGGAACATATAGCCCTTGATGTCCTAGTCTGCTGCTGTTAGATAGCATTGACCAAAAGCAACTTGGTGTGCGGTGGTCATGGTGGAGAATATTTCAAGAGAAACCAGGACAGGAACCCAGGGCAGAAACCTGGAGGCAAAAACTAAAAACTGAAGGAAAAGCCAGGGAGGAACCAAGCTTATTGGCTTGCTCTCCATGGCTTCTACATCCCAGAACCAGCTGCCTGAGGATGGCAACATTCACAGTGAGCTGGTGGGCCTTCCCATACTGATCATTAACCCCAAAAAAAAAAGCCCCACAGACTTGCCCACAAGCCAGTCTCTTAGAGGCAGTTCCTTAACTGAGACGTCCCTACTTCCCAGTAACCCTAGCTTGTGGCTTGTGTCGAGTTGACAAAAACTAAGCACACATTCAAGATCCTGTTCCGTCCTCCATGATCCCAACAAAGTGAATTCTACCATCTCTGATCCACCAGTGTGTACCACTCTGCATCAAGTCTCGCTTCTGCTCTCCAGAGAAGCAGCTGGTGTTCTCAGGCCACGCCTTCCTCACCCTTGCGTGTGTGTGTGTGTGTGTGTGTGTGTGTGTGTGTGTGTGTGTGTAGGGGGGGAGGTAGGCTAGGCCACTTAGCTTCCCAGGCTCCTCCCTCTGGCTGCCTTTGTCCCCATCCCTTGGAATGTCCTGCCACTTGAGCTTCACCTAGAACACTTCCCAGACTTTGCAACTCAGGAACAGCCTCCTTTGGGAAAGCAAGTGAAGCCTTCCCTGACCCAACTGTACTCCTCCCGGGGACTTTTCAACTGCTTATAATTGGGCATTGTTTTCTTCCATTGTTATTGACCTGGTGCCCTCAGCAGTCTGGAAGCTTCGGGAGGACAGGAAACACAATCACAGCTCACTCACCGCGGTTCTGCTTGGAACAGTGCTCAGTAGTGCTTGCTGAATGAATGAGTAATTGCGGCCTGCCTCACTCACAGAGTTTCTTTTTCTGGATACTCTCCTGCCCCAGTCACCACCCCAAAGACTACAGTGCCTGCCTGAGTCACTGCCCCCCAAAAATCCATCTTTTGCCTTCCTAAAAAATCCCCACTCAGGAACCTCCCACGGATCAGTTGCTCCTATAATTTCCCCTACCATCTGCAGTAGTCCCTGGCCATCCCTGCTGCCCACCATCCCCCCAAACAACCCCCACACCCCCACAAATCTGCCCACCCTAGCTGTCCCTCCGGCTTGGAAGCTCTTCCAACCTTCCCAGACCTCCCATCCCATACCTGCTACAAACCTCCAACCCAAATCTCTGCCCGGCTTCCCTCAATAAACTCCCTAGGCAGTAAGTTCCCTGTCTTAGTTCTTCTCGCGGTAACCCACTGACTATATTTAAGCTCAGACTTTGTTTCCAGACGCTTCACAATCACCATAGCTCCTCAGGGGTCACCAAACCCCTCTCATAAACATTATTTGATCTGATCCTAAAATCCTAAAACCCATTGCAAAGACAGCTTTGGAAGAGGGGGATTATTCTAAAGACAGGTGGAAAAAGTATGTCTCCCAGCTTCAGAGTGGAGGCTGGTCTCACAGAGCTCCCAACAAGTTCCTTGGGCTTTCTGTCCCTCCATCTTTCTTCTTTCTACCCTGCTCCCATTCTCCTCCCTGCAAACCAGCTTCCTCTGCATTGACACAACTGAGTCTCCTGGTGCCACTTCTGGTCCCCAACACCAACTGACCTCCACACTACAGGTCCACACCAGCTTAATCCTTAGAGTGGCCATTCTGTTCCAATTCTTAAGAGAAACTGATTGGTTGCTAGGCAGCCAAGCCAGGGACTAGCCTAAATCACGAGCCTACCCCTGGTATAGTCAGCTGAAAAGAAAAGAGTCACACTGTTCACAGGGTGGAGGTCAGCGAATTGATCAAACAAGGGTCAGGGCGTTGTCATGGATACCAAGGTCAGTGCTTTAGTGATGTCTGTGTATAAATGTGGGCAATGGTGATCACTATCCACACCTAGAAAACGCCTCCAGCTCTCCCGGCTTAAGTTTCCTCGCCTGACATGAGGATAGCAGGTGCACCATCTGTACAGGGTCGTGTGGCCATGCAGTGATGGCCCTTTCAAAGCACAAGGCACCAGGATGGGCATGTGGTAAGGGCTCCATCATAATGGCGACTTATGTTTGCTGCGAGATGCATCACGTGAATCTCCACTGTAAGTGAAACCATTCGGCACTTGGACCTGCTCCATCAGAGACTCGGGACTGGGGCCCAGAAATTCATATTTGGAGAGCACCCCCAGCCAGGGAATTCCATGTGCCCGATCCAATCCAATTCCCTCATTTACAGGTTGGAAACTGAGGCCGAGAGACGCTCACATCATGGTCAGACAGGTAGACCCAGGAACCCGACTCCCCATGGCAAGAGCTAATGACATGGTTCCCAGGGCTAGGTACCATGTCCCTATCCTCAGGCGAAACCTCTGGACTCAGTATGTCAGACTGAACACCAAACTGGATCTCTTCTCAGTTGTGTGACGTCTAGGGAGTCGAGTCTCGTATTTCAACTTTTTCTTGTGTAAACCGCAGGACTAGTACCCGTCTCATCAACAGGCTAGAAAGACCGAGGGTGTTTTGATATACGAAGTTTTCAGAATAGTGCTCACCACCAAACTGTGCATATGCGCTGTTATTTTTATTAGTAAATATATACTTTCCGGTCTCTCTTTGGCCATTTGCTGCTAGAAAGAGAGATGGAAAGAAAAAAAAAATACTCTTGACACAGCATGAAATCACCCATATGAAAGAAATAGTAAACACGGAAGAAGAGTTTGTGATCCAGCCTCCACATGAAGATTCTAGAGAGACCGTGACTAGCCACGCATACTCAGATGGATGGCATCACCCAAAATAGCCCAAAGCCTCACACCTCTGAATATAGAGACAGTCGCAAAGACTCAGTCATTTCTCAAGAAACCCTCCCTAGAGCTGGGTATGCCTCCCCTCAGACCGGGGCTCCCTAAGGACAAACTATCTTCCTCAGACAGAGACTCAATGAAGACAGGCTGTGTCTTCTCAGACAGGGACTCTCTGAGAACTCGCCATCTCTCTCTCTCAGAGAACAGGTATGTCTCCTTCTGAGATCCGAAGACCCCAGTGACAGATCATTTTTCCATATCAAACTTAGAGGCCCCCAAACACTGGTTTCCCCTTTACTCCCGGTGTCAATAGTCAGGGCGAGGCTCCATCTGGTAAACTGGCCTCTTTCCGGTCTCAGACAATGAAAGCGACGAACTTCTCCATGCTGCTTCCTGCCGCTCTGATTGCTCCATGCTACATCTCACGCATTTTAATCAGCATTTTAAATTTTACAAGAGCATCTCATGGCATTCTGACAAAAAAAAAAAAATCTCCTCTTTGGAAACTGCAATAAATAAATAAATTCTTCCCAGGAACATGGCAACCAGCAACCTGAGATGATGGGTGTAAACCAACCATCTTACCCCACTCTTTCTGTCACCTAGAGGACAGGTGCACCAGAGGTCCCCCCACCCTTCTCAAAGTTGCAGACTTGGTGTTCAAGTTATCACCCTCCCCCATTCTTCTCCATCCTCTTCCTTTTCCTTTTCTTTCCTTGACTTTCAGACAGGGTCTGATTTTGTAGCCCAGGCTGACCCCAAACTTGGAATCCTTCTGCCTCAGCCTCTAGTGCCAGCACGAAAAGACGTGGCCACCACACAGAGCGTATTTTATCAGCCCCACCCTCTGGACCTCCTGTGCTCTCAAAGTGGGTGCAGAGCCCTGTCCTAGGCCTTATGAGCAGAAACCTACTGACCCAGACCAAAAGCTCTGACTTCCACTGGTCTGGGTGGGATCCCGGCACTGTTACTATTCTGTTGCTCTCTGGGAGATCCTATTTGGAAGTCAGATAAAGAGCTACCTCTGTAGGAGGTCAGAGCCCAACAAATAATTCACCTGCGTTCTGCCGTTGCTCAGACATTGGCCCACGTGATTGGGGCTTCTACAGGCACCGTGATCCCATCTGTCCTGCCCAGCACTGCGTTCCAAGAGAGCAGCATACTGCCAGTAGTGACTGTGAAGCAGTCAGCGAATAAACCCAGGCCAGCCTCTTCTCACACGAGCCCTGGATGCCCCACAGTTTCATCCTCGGTGCTTCCACCCATTGGCAGTGAGCAAGTCAACTCATCTCCTGAAGTTGCAACTTCCCCATCTTCAGCAGGGAACATCTGTACCTCCTGCATGGACTAAGAGATGTGATACAGCAGGGCTGTGGTGTAACACGCCTTCAATCCCAGCACTCGGGAGGCAGAGGCAGGCGCATCTCTGTGAGTTCGAGGCCAGCCTGGTCTACAGAGTGAGTTCCAGGACAGCCGGAGTTACAACAGAGAAACCATGTCTCAAAAACAGAGAGAGAGGTGGGGGAGGGCGGAGATGTGATTGTTGGGCTAGGGCCGTGGTTCAGTGGATAAAGTGCTTCCCGCACAAGCCTGAGGACCTGAGTTCAGATCCCCAGCACCCACGTAACAGGCACTTGTGCTAGTGTTGAGGGCAGAGATGAGAGGACCCCTGGGTCTTGCCTACCAGGCAGTATAGCTCAAGTGGCAACCTTCCGGTTCAGTGAGAGACCTTGTCTCAAAAAAAACAATGAGGTAGGTCTGCTGAAATGACTCAGCAGGTAAAGGCCACATGGTTAAAGGAGAGGATAGAGCCACAGTTGTCCTCTGACATCTACATATATGTAGTGGCCCTAGTAAGGAAATAAATTTAATTAAAAATATTTTTTAATTGATTAAGGCACATAACAATAGAAGAAGACACCCCCCCCTCCCGTCACCTCCCCACACACCCCGGTCAAGCACCCCTACTCCAGCATCTGCTGCCCCGTGTGCTTGTATATGCATATAACAAACCAACACCTAGCTTAATGGCGTGTAATTGTTCATTTGGACCCAATGCAGAATCACCCTGGAAACAAACCTCCGGTGGTATCTCAGGATGTTTCCAGAGAGGTTTAACTGAGAGGGGAGGGAAGGTCCATCCTGAGTGTGGGCAGCACTGTCCTATGGGTTTGGAGCCCCTGACCAAATAAAAGGGAAAATGTGGAAATGAGGCCGAGAACCAGCCTTCGCTTCCCTTTGCTCCCTGATTATGGGTCTGATGGGACCAGTCAGCTCAGTTTCCCCTCACCACACTCTCCTGCCGTGGTAGGCTATATCCTCAAAGAGCGAGCCCAAATAGAAAACCCCTCCTTTAAATCGCTTAAGGTAACTAATGCAAGATTCAAAATTCATCCTTCACAGTGCATGCCAGTAAGTATAGAGTCTGTCCGTGGTACCCACCAACTCACAGCCACAGGGCCCCCCTCTGCTCTCTGATATCTTTCTGGAGCTCAGTGGGTACCCCGAGGAGCAGAAAGTGACACCGTGACCCGAAATGCCATATGAGTTTGTGCTTCAGCTCAATTACTCTGTGACTTTGAACATGTCTCTTGACCTTTCTGGGCCTCTCACCCCAGCAGTAGCCTGGCCTCCGCCTCCCATCAGCTGTGGCTCTCTACATCAGGAGTGGGTCACTTTGCTGACCACGGCAGCTGTCTGGAACTTCCAGGCAGGGTCTTGCTACCAGCAGCCAGCCATGTGCTCTCACTGTACGGAAAGAGGGACGCACAGAAGTGTCTGCAGAGAGAAAAGTCGCTCGATGTGGCAGACCCTGGAGAATTCCTCTTCCCTCAGACACAGGAGCTCTGTTCCCACGCACAGCCCGTGGCATGACCCTGGGCAGATCTCTTTACCTTCTGGAAGCTCAGAGCAGGGTGAGGAGGCCTGTCTGTCAGTCCTGGCAGAACTGAGCAGTCATTGTGATGGGAGCCCCAAGAGAATGGAAATAGGGAATTGGTGCTGAGCACAGCCTCCTGCCTCAGACCCTGGGAACTGGCCAGGTCAGCTTCTAACCTAGAAGGAAGGTAAATCCCTGGGATATGGAGACATAGAGAGGGCGAGGATGCAGGAAGCACGCCCCTAAGATTTTCCAGAGCCCATCTCCAAACAGGAAGTTTCTGCCCACCCCAAGCTTCCCATCTTTCTATTCTGTCATAGGCTCTCTGCAGCACAGAACTACATGTGCTCAGTGTTCAGCCGAGACCATGTGCTCAGTGTTCAGCCGAGACCGACTGTCTCCCTTACCAGTGCTGTGTCATTACAAAAGGCTAGCCCAGCGGCTTGGAGTCAGAGGAGTCAGAGGTCAGAGCCCAGTTTTGCTGGCTTTCGCAAAGCATTTTATTTACTTACTTATTTTATACCGTATACCTACCTTGTGCTGTGGCACATGGGTGGGGGTCAGGTGACAACCTGTGGAGGTCAACACTCTCCTTCCTCCACGTGGGTACCCGGGGTCAAAGTCAAGCTCTCAGCCTTGGCAAGAAACTGAACTATCTCAACAGTATCAATTTTGCTGACTTTCAGACGTGGCCATGAACAATGCGAAGCCTCCATTTCCTCACTTAACAAGGGACAAGAGGACACGCTCCGGAGGAGCACTGACGATGTGAAATCAGTCACGTGGAAGGTACTCGCTGTGGGGCCTCTGCCATTGGGCATGCGTGGGAAGACGGTGGCGGTGGTGATCATAGGGTCCGCATCTATAGTCACAGGACTACTTGAAGGCAGGAGCGTATCATTAAATCTCTTCAGCTCCCAAATGACAGACTACCGTACCAGTGAGTGAGTGGTTGGCAGGTAAGAACATTTAAGGAGTCCAACAGGAAGGGCCTGGCACAGAACACTATGCACATCTTTTTAGCGCTACCCTTATAGATTTATTCCTGAAAATACCACAATTAACCGAATGCCTCCTGGAACCCTGCCCCCAAGCACCCCTGTTCAGGGAAGGTGCACCCCTGCCTTCTGTGAGAAAAGAAAAAGGGCCAAGGCAGTGTGCAGGGGAGCCCAGGGCCACAGGCTGTGTGCCGCTGCCTTGGCAGACGAGGGCATAATTAATCTGCGGAGCTCTCCTTTCATTAAGCCTTCACGTTGATACCTGACTTAACTTTTCAGAGTCGGTTAAGGTATGTGGGAGGCTCTTCTGCTTCAGGTGACAAGGGCAGCTCGGATGGGCTGGGTAGGATGGGGGCCACATTGACCATCACCCAGGAACTGCAGTAGTCCTAAGCTTCCAGGCGTGCGTGTGCTAGGGAGCTGGGCTTGGGATTCTGAGATTCAGTGTGTACCAGGAAGGAGAGTTTCTAGCTGGTAGCGAGCACTCCTGGGCTGATATCCCAAGGGAGTAGAACACATTGAGCTTGTATTCCAGGACAGGGAAAGCTCAGGCCAACATGACCATAGTATGCCTATGTCACCCCGGTGCCAGCTCCCTGGCTTCAAGGGTCTCAAGTTTCCTTCTGGGTTGGGTTTGGGCAGCCCTGTCAGTGACGAGGGACACCTGTTTCAAGAGACAGGAGACCTGTGTTCCTCTCACTGCCATGAGGAGTGAGGCAAAGACAACCATACACAAAACACACACACATGCACATGCACACGCACATGCACACACATACGCACACAGGTTCTCAGGGCAATGTTGGTGCAACCCTCTACCTCCTACTCTACCTCCTACTCCAGGTTCTGGTTTTCTCCAAAGAAACCCTACTCTGACTTTGGTCCCTGTCTACTGAGCTCACAGAACTTCTTTACAGGAACCAGCAGCTGGCCTCCTGGGCTCCTGGACCTTGGGTAGTGGCAGAACATTTACTACCAGACACAAAGTGAGGGGAGCTGCCTGCTCACCTTGTGAGCAGCTCCCTGTGACCCCTCAGATGAGCATGGGTAGAAGAGGGGGTTAACACTCCCTCTTCTGTCATGATCCCTTGCCTCCTCCAGGAAGCTCCCGACATTGGTCTCCTATAAAGTAGCCTTCCTCCCACCTACCCCAAGCTTCATGCTGGGGGAGGTGCCTGCAAGTTCTCTGGAACTCACTTGGTGATCTTTGCCCTTTAGTGGCTTAAAATCTCATAGGGGAGACAACCCAACAGACAGGGCTAGTGCCCAGCGGGATGAGGACTACATTAAATGATGCGTGGTACAGGCTAGAATGAGTATTTGGGACCAGACTCCTGTCCATGCAGTGTTGTAGAAGTCTATTTTAAGTTGTGTTTAAAATATTGTTTTGTGCGCTGCTGGGTGAGGGCCTACCTAGGTCTTGGCATTTTGTAGTGTCTGGAGGTGTTGGATTTCTGTGGGGGGTGTTTGATTGCTTATGATCTGCACCTGAGGAGTTCTGAATCAATAAAAACACCTGAGCTCAGAGGCTCAGGGTTCCACTGTCGACTATGGCACTGGCCATGGTGGTTCCCTCTGATAAGGACTGGAAGAATTTACACCAGGAAAGGCCACCTTTCTTCTTTGGTAAGCAACGCAACAGCCTAACAACTGCAAGTGTCACCTGCAACGTGGGGCCTGAAGTCACGCTCATCCAACATGGAGACAGGAAGAACAAGAAAGAAACTCCAGACCTCACAGAGTCCTGTCAAGTATACTCGGAGAAACTACCAGAGGATAGAGATTAAGGTATTCACTGAAGGCTCCTGAAGGAAGAGGAGAGAAAGGAAAATAAGCCTCTATGAAGAGAATATTGAGAAAATTAAATGAGAAAGAGGGCTCAAAAGTGAGAGCCACAGAAGACTTTGGAGACAGACATTTTCATGGAAGAAACATAATTCATCTGGGAGCAAGGAAAAAGCAAGATTCTAACTGCTTTTCCTGCTGGTAGCTAGAAGGAGCTGATGCTCCCTCCTGCCTCTGATGGTAGTGTACTGTTTCACAAACTGAGGTTTCTGATAGCTGTGTTGTATATATATGAAGCTCAAGATGTTGTGTTTGAGGTCTATGAAGAAGGATATATGTTTCCCCATATCAGTGGTGAGAAACAAAATGCCAAACCACCGGAAAGTTTCAACCGGTGAGTCTTCCCACTGGCCCAGGACTCCCTGCTGTTGTGGCGGCCATAGCTTGGAGCCAAAAAGCCACTTAGTTAAACTGACCAGTTTTTTGCTGTTGTTGCTGTTTGTTTGTTTGTTTCTGCAAACCTATGAGAAAGACAAGCAATCCAGATACTGGTGATGGCAATGAGAACTCTACCCACAAGGGGACCCTTACTACAAAGTGACCAGTTATTTTTCCAGCAAACAAGACTCTATCTTAAAATCTGCAAAGTGTTTTCTAAGACTCAGAACATAGAGACTGTTTTTCCAGAATTGGCCAAGATAGTATTTCCTGCTGGCAGCTGAGCTTGGTGCTATAAAACCAGGTGGTGCTGGTTTTGAAGGCATGAGGGGGTCATGGAGAGCTGCTGAAGCTTGGCATTTTGAGAGGCCAGGGAAGGCCACTGGTGAGGGTGCAGACTTCATAGACAATGAAGACCCAGATTGAAGGGGTCCTGTAAAAATGTTGAGACTTGGCACCATGAAGCAAGCCCAGGGAACCCAGGAGACGCTATTGGTGAAAGTGCAGCCCAGTATCAGTTTCAGTTCTCAGCAAGGGACCCCAGTATTCTGAAGATGCCAGAACCATGGAATGACCACCAAGAGTAGCAGCAGTAGTGGAGCGGAGCCAGCCAGAACCTGGAGGACAAGCTGCATGTGCTGCAGAGAAGTGACCCTTTGGAGGAGCCCAGAAGACTGTGAGTGAATTCCAGATAACTGGAATGTTGATAATGTTTTTCTAGTGTCCAAAGGCATTGTGAAAAGCTTGATAGATGCTTGGTTTCACTTGGTCCTGTGCATTAGCAATCCTTGTGATTGTTCCTCTTGTAAATAGTTTTGCTGGTGTAGTGTTAAATTGTGTTGTAGAGATAAAGAAACTTTCATTGGTTTATACAGAAAAGGGGAATTGTTGTAGACATCTAATTTTAGTTGTTTTTAAAATATTGTTTTGTGCACTGTTGAGTGAGGGTCTGCCTAGGTCTTGGCATTTTGTATTGTCTGCAGGTGTTGGATTTCTGAGGGGGATTGCTTATGATCTGCACCTGAGGAGTTCTGAATCAATAAAAACACCTGAGCTCAGAGGCTTGGGGTTCCACTGTTGAGTATGGCACTGGCCATGATGGTGGTTCCCTCTGCTGAGGTCTGGTAGGGTTTGCACCTATGAAAGCCCCCTGTCTTTCCTGATGAGCTGCCACTCCAGAGAACAGCTACAACAGAGGAAGGGGACTATTGTGGGATAGCTCTGGGTCACCAGAGGTTTCTAGGGAGAGGCATGAGATTTAAACTTAGCATCCACAACAGTCTCCAATCCACACATGCAGAAGATGGCAAGCCCAGGGCTATGGGCTTGACTTCCCTTATCTCATTTAATCCCCACAAGGGAGAATGATAACCACCTAGCTCCGAGGCTCAGGGAACTGCCACTACCACAAGGCTTTGGAGAAAATGTTAAGCCAGGCCTACGGATTCCTACTGACTTTGAGGACTCCTTCAGTCTTGAAGATATGCACCAGGAGGGGACCTGGAAGACAGCATTGCCACACAGATAGAGCACCTGACTCTGGTGGGAGAACCTCACTGTGGTTTCCAAACTTATGTGGGCTGCTGTCCCCCAAGCCCTAAACTGTTCCATGGGGGCTGATAGTAGAAGGTGAGGTCCTACTGGGTAGTCAGTCGGTAATGAGCAGGCTTGGGGTCCTTAAAATGGCCCCTACCCATCTCATACTCAGACTACAAAACTGAAATCTGCAATGGAAGAACCCTAGAGATCCTCCAGAACAACTGGAGGATCTGAGTGGATCTTCAGCCCTGGGTGGAGACTTGGCATTTTGAACTGCTTAAAAGTCCATAAGTTTGCTATTATAACTAGGCTTTCTCATGAAGAACAAAGACATATTATCACACCCTCCCCCTTAACTGAAGAGTTAATCCAAGCATCACCTCAGGAAGCTGTCTATTGCACAAATTTAAGGAACTAGTACAAAGCCCACCTAAAATCCAGGCTGGCTCAATGGTCTGCTGAAAGTGCCACCCTCCATAATGAGCAGTCATTATCCCCTCTCTCCCCACGAGAGTGTTCTCCTCTCTGTGGTCCAGGCTCACCCTTAAAACGACTGTCTCATTTTAATCTGTACTAAACTATCTGTCTTCTGCACAGAGCTGTAGGTCTCACCTGAGGTCACAAGGCCCAGGGAATCAAGAGCACAGTAACAGTTCAGTTTCTCAGGACCCACTCTGCAAAGCCTGAGCCATCTTCAAGCAGAGGCAGAAGGGTCTCCTGTAATCCTGCCCTTGACTTTATTATCGGAGAGCCTGTGACTTGCTGATCCAAGGCCTTCGGTTCAATTTGAATTAATGAACGTGTGCCAAACAGAAAGTGCTGGAAATGATTGCAAGAAGCTGTCTCCTTTGGGAAGGGTTTTCCAGAGTTGAGAGACAATAAAGCCAACATAAAATACACACACACACACACACACACACACACACACACAGTGTTTATGAGAGTGCTCACAGGCTGTAGTCCAGCTAGTCCAACAGTAGGTGTCTACCAAGAGAAAGTCCAAGAATCCAATGGCTGCTGGGTACAGGAGGCTGGATAACTTGGCTGGTCTTCAGTAAACACCGGCATCCCGAAGAACTAGTGAAGTGCCAGTGAAGGAATGAACTTGCCGGAATGGTGAGAGCAAGCAGGCAAAGAAAGCAACCTTCCTTCTTCCACGTCCTTTGTATCGGCTGCCTGAAGAAGGTGCGGCCCACATTAAAGGTGGCCCTTCCCGCCTCAAAAGATCCGGATTAAAAGTATGTCTTGCCGGTTCAGATGATTTTATTAAGAACTAATCCCTCATCGGTGTACCCAGCTGCTTGAGTTTTAGTGAATTCCAGATGCAGTCACGTTGGCAACCAAGAGTAGCCATCGGTCGGTGAAGATATAGACAGTGTGGACTCTCACGATGATGGGACATTAGCCCAGGAGGAAAGGACATGCCGATAGAGGGCATGGAAGGTCACAGAGATGGGACAAGAAAGTTTGTATTTGAAATTACAGCAGGGTCCGTGTGTTAGAACAAAAGTTCAGGGATAAGTGGTGGTAGGAAATGATATTTGGGGCCAGGACAGACAGAAGGGACTTTTATATTCTCATTGTTAAGAACACAGTAGCACTTCGTGATGTAGAACGGAACCTAAATGCACATACTGTAAGTAGGCATTTACACACTGCTGATGGTTTCTTTGTGCTGAGTTCATCTTTAACCTGGCTATAACCTTCCTCTGGAGGAAGGCAAGATGCAGTGGTCTTGGGAGGATACAATGCTGGTGGGGAAGTGTCAGACACCAAAAGCAGAGAAGTACCAGCACCATGAATGTCAGGCTGACCACCCCACCAGAGGAACAAGACTATGGAATGATTAACTGCCTTGGTTCAGACTCACTGTTAAATGGACTGTCAGGAGATGAGACAGGAAGATATTCTGGGATGCTGTCCCTCTAAACCCCAGATTTCTGGTTCCCTGAATAAGGCATAAAGATTCACTTCCCACTCTCTGCCCATGGCGTTTGTGGAGCTGGGCATCAGGGACTCTGACGTTCTAGTTACAATGAGTTTGATGTAGCAAGCAGGGCAGAAGCTAAGGAGCCTGCATCACTGGCTGAAGGGTTTGGGCTCAGTCCCTTAGAAGGACCAGAAGTCTTTCGGCAGAGTCCAGCCTGGCTCACTTTCAGAAGCATCTGGACACAAAGGTGATTTTCACTGGCTGAGACTGAGTAGGAGGAGGATGCTGAGCAGACTGTTAGACTTCATCCAAGCTGTGATGAGAGACCAGATCAAGACATTGGTAGTTAGGCTAAAGATGAGAGAATGGGGCCAGTCGACTCTAAAAAAGGGGACCACGGGAGAAGTCTCAGCGGTTAGGAGCAATACCGTTCTTGCGGAGGACCCGAGGTCAGTTCACGGAACCCACACAGGTAACTCCAGCTCAAAGAGAGCCAATGCCTCCGGCGTCCACAGGCACCCGCACTCACATGCACATACCCTGTACGTTTACCTGCGTTCACATGTAGACATGCACATAGTCAAAAGTCAAAAATAAATCTTTAAAAAAATTAAAGGAACAAGATGGGGGAAAGCCTTGGAGGGAGAGGGGTGGCCGAGCGGGATGTATTCCTTTAAGTAAGCCTGGGATGCAGATAGAGATACAGGTTGATGGGTGGGGATGCTGGCTCAGGTCTTTTGGAGTTTTGCTGTATCTCTGATACCCAGTGACTTTCAGGAAGATGCCCCAGCTAGGTGAAGTCATGACTGGACAGTGCTGACAGCTTAGTGACACGTGGGCTATGAATGAACTCATCAAAGAAGGTAGACGTAAGTCATACTTACAGCTCAGTTTGAAAGGACAGCTCTCCCCTCCCCTGCAACACACACACGCACACACACACACACACACACACACACACACACACACACTTGCCACAAGGGATGGGTGGGAACAAGCTGACCTGCATTTCTGTCATTTGAGTCAAGTGGGCTTAGCCCTTGGGGCTTAGTGCACACAGCGCTCAGGTTGGCCCTCAGCTCTCTCACCCCAAAGTACCATCCTCGCTCCCCTAATGACTCCTGGAGTTTAAGAGGCCCCATTGCAGAAAGGCTGGCGGAGTGAGGTAGGAAATCAAATGAGTGTACCCTCATGCTCTCCCACCACCATCAGTCAGTCCGGAGGTGGACATTCCATAACACCGAGGACCCTTCTGGAACTGATCCTCTCGCCTCCATCAAAGCCATGATCTTGTTAAGTGGGGTGTCAATTCACGTTCAGGGTAAGGCAGTGTAGGGAGTTTGATGAACACATGCATGAGGGTCTCTGAATTTCTACGCAGAACTTCAACGTGTGTATGTTTGGTTGTGTGTTTGTATCCCTGTGCCTTCAGGGCTGGCAAAGGCATCGGCAGAGTTGCTCATCCTGGTGGTGCGGGCTTCGGTGCGGAAGACTGCACATGTGTGAGGGGAACCAGTTTACCTATCTGGGGTCTTCGTCACAGCAGGGCTGTGTCTGTCCACTGCAAGCTGGGACACTAGCTCTCTCCTCTGCAGCAAGCCTGTCACTCCGTCACAATTAAGGGACTCATTTTCCAGGTGCCTTTCCAATCGACAGTATCGGCAAAGTGTTGAAATTTGGTTATTTTAGTGACACATAAAGCTTTTCCTTGGCTAATACATTGGAGTTTAATTCCAATAATATTTCCATTAAGAACCTGTAATTAAAGCAGCTAATGAAGATCAGTAATTCACTTAGCTGGATTTAAGTTTAAAAAAACAAAAAGCGGAAAAGAGAAAAAAAATTGCATTTGTGGAACTCAACTCAAATTCCAGTCTAGAGTTAAATGAACATTATGTTTTTTTCTGGGTATCTTAATTGAACCTCATTTTTTAACAGGAATATTAAACAAAAATTAAATTAAGCAAGTAATTTCCCTTTTAGAATGAGGGGGGTGAAAGACTCGGAACACCCATTAGCAGGATGGGGTAAGTCAAGTTTGGGGACAAACGTGCCACCCAGCTTAAGTAAGGGCAATGAGAAGCACCCGTTCTGCGTGGACCCCACCCACCCAGAGAGTTCAAGGCCCTGTGGGGGACTTCTAGTCTTCAAGGCTTTCCCTGTTCCTGATCTGGCACAGGCAGGGTGAGACTGATGAACCCAAATCAGAGGGACCGGCTCCAGTGTTCAGTGAGGACCAAGCAAGCTGAGTTCGAGAAGAATCGGAGACCCAAGACGCTCACGTTTGCACCTCTGGCCTTCCCATGGCCTTCTGGGTAGGGATTATTAGCTGTCCTTCACAGTTGGGCAAGGTTCAACAGTATGGCACCAGGTCAGTTCAAAGGCAGAAGTGGCCATCTGGGTCCTTCCAGAAGCCCCCAGAGAGCGGCAAGGGAGACCATGTGGGCATCTTAAACAGTAGCCAGGACCTTCCAGACAAGGTGACGTGGCATAGGGACTCTGTCTCAGGAGCGGGCTCGTCTGAGCATATCTACGCTCATTCCTGGTGGCAGCATAATGGCAGCAGGTGTTTCAGGCCAGTCATGTGACCCTGCCCCCCAGTATACATACTCTAACACCCAGGAAGGGTGTTTCCACATTCTCTTCATGTCTCACCTTTGGCCCTGGATGCGTTTGGTGCCAGTGCCTGGCAAGGACGAAGCTGGAGAAAGCCATGAGGTTTGAACTCAAGTGACTTCAGGCAAGTGACTTGTGAATTAGCCCATGGACAGATGGATCAAGAAGAAGGCAGGGACCTGGATGTCATGGTAGGACCACAGTCTGGCCCAAGGATCCTTTCCTCCCTGCACCCTCCTCTCTACTGTCATTTGCAAAGTCTTTGGTTCAGACTAAGGCCAAGGGGACACTGCTGATGTCAAGGGAATCCAATCGTGAAAGCTCCCCTCTTGAGAGCAGCACAGGACAATTTCTGATTGAGGGAAGATGTAGCTCCACCCGCTGGAGAGTGGGTCCGGATAAAGGCCACACACATTACTCCACAAACCCTGACTCCTGGTGTATACCCTGACAAAACGAATATCCTGAGTTTTTGAACTTCATCTCCTTTTGAAGCAGAGTGACAAAAACTAACCCAAGAATAAGAATGTTTTATGGTGTGTTTGAAACTGAAGAGAGCCGTGGGAAAGGAGAGCACAGAGTAGGTCGACGGAGCTGGGGTGAGGAGGGTGAGTGGCGATCTTATTTTATTAAAATTTGTTTTTATTTTGTGTGCGTGGGTGTTTCTTCTGCATGTATGTGTGTCTGTGCACCACGTTCATGCAGTGCCCGCAGAGGCCAGAGGAGGGCGTGTAATCCCTTGGAACTGGAGTTAACAGCCGCTGGGAGCTGCCCTGTGTGTGGTGGGACCTGAACTCGGGTCCTCTTCACCAGCAGACAGTGCTCTTAGCTACAGAGGCACCATCTGTCCAGCCCTGGCAATTTCATTTTATATTGGCAGAGGCAGTCCCAGGGAGACCAGACGATGAGGGACAGGCAGTGTGGTTACCCCAGGGGAGCATTTCGGCATGGGGAAAGGCTGTGCCATATCCTGGAAGCAGTGCCAGGGAGAGGCTGCAGGACCAGGAAGCGCAGTCTTTGCAGCAGAAGAGCGGGCAGGAAGTCACAGAGATGCCATGGGATGGAGTCCTGTTGGCCTCTCCCTCTGAGGCAAGGGGCAGCTACTTGCAAGGTTCTCCGTGAGGAAAACAAAAAATGCAGCTTCTAACAGGCGGACCTGATGCCTTCGGAATGAGCTGGTGCCTAAGAAGGTAACAGGGGAGCCAAGAAGCCCAGCTTTGGGCTGCCTAGAGCTCTACAGCCCCCACCACACTGGGCTCCCAGGACCAAAGTAGGCAACCTTGTTCCCGTTGCTCTCCGCAGTGGCTCTTGAGGGTATTTCCTTTGTGCACCAGTCTGATGCAGCATGGCTGTTTATCCTGCCGCCCCTTGAAATATTCATTGATAACCGGCAGGTGTCTTTATCTTTCTCGTCTAACTGGAGTCCAGTTTTGTTTGTTTGTTTGTTTCCAGTTAGCCCCTGAGTGTGGGATTACGGGTGTCTGCCACGTCCCAGGCCTCACATCACCAATGCCTGCAGGCCATGAGCCCTCCCAGTCACATGCACCCTCAGGAGCGGCCCCTGGCTCTTCAGGTAGAAATCCACATACGCACAAGTTCGAAGACAAGCTCGTCTCAGACCCGACCAGGGAGGCTGCAATGAGCCGAAGGGCGGTCCGTGGCCCGGTGCACTTGGCTGGATGAGGGAGCAGAGTGCGTGGCACCTTCAGTTCACGGGCAAGTGCTCCAGTGGTGTGCTAGGGCAGGAAAGCTGCGACCCCACCTGCCGGTACAGGAGAGCCTTCCTGCCTTCCTTGCCGCTGGCCACCTGCCTGAGCAGTCTATCACTGCTCCCTCTTGAATGAGGAGGACTGCTTGGACCTGAGAGACGGCAGCGGGGAGGAGTGAGGAGGGGACCCGGTCTGGTGGCTTGAAGGATTTGCTGACAGAACAGTTGTGGCAGGCGAGAGAGGACGGAGGCATCCCCGTGAATAGAGAGGCACGGTTAACTGAGTCCTCTGCCCAAGTCACACATGCACACATGTGAACATGCCCTGGTGCATGCACGTACACACTCACATGCGTGCATACCGACACGCACGTACACGTACACCCGTGCGTGCTGGTACACACACAGGCACGTGTGCACGTGCACACGCATGCACACCGAGCCCCTGACCTTGTACTCCACAGTAACCTCCGTCTGCCCTCATCCGAGGAGATCATCTTAGGAGATGACAGCACCACCCCGAGCCCCACATCCACAGCTTCCCCAGCACTGCTGCTGCCCAGGTGGATAGTGTGAGAAGACCCAGTAACTCAACTGAGCTTCGCAGCCCCATAATCTCACGTCAGCCGCACAGCCGATGATTACTGTTTTATCGCAGCCTGGTAAAGTCCCCACATGGCCATGAATCACAGACACCACCGTGCCAGCAGGCGCCCGAAGCCCTGCCAGCTCCGGAGGGCTCCTGCCCGACAGGCAGCTGCTGCCGGGGTTCTTCTGAGGTCACCTTTTCCACCTGCTCCTCCCGGAGATTGGGGAGCTCATCCTCACCTCCCACCCCTGAGGAAGACTGGCTGGAGGTCACTTGGTGACAGATGAAAGGCCTCACCCGGGCTGGCCTCCAGATCACTGTGTAGCAGAGCATAACCTTGAATTCCTAATCCTCCTGCCTCTACCTCCCTGGTGCTGGAATTATAGATGTGTACCACCGCACCCAGTTTATGTAGTGCTGGGAATACAACCCAGGGCTTCATGCATGTACTCTACCTGCTGAACTACACTACACTGCCTGCCCAGAGCTGAGGTTCTGCGTCTAAAGACATTCAACTCTTGGACCTACTGTTAACCAGCTCTGTGGCCTTAGACGAGCCATGGAAAACACTCTAACCTCAACATCCTCATCTGCAAAATGGGTATTGGAAAAATTTAGTGAGATGATATCTACAATGTACTTTGAAAACAGTCACTGTCTGGTAGATTTACATTAAAACTGTCAACAACCAAAGCCCCAAGCAAGCATCCTGAGGCTGGAGTGACAGAAACAGAAGCCAAGCAGGGCAGCACCTGGGAAGCCAGGCCAGAGAACCTAATACTGCAAATGGGCAAGACTGGACATACCTGCAGCCCAGGGAGGCTGCGCTACATGGAAGGGACCATGCTTCCTCTACAGTGTGAGGCCCGGAGCTGGGAGCCACTGCTCCCTCCCTCCACCCAGCAATTAATCAGGAAGGAAGGCTTGGAAAGTTCCTTCCAGCTGTTAGCACAGCTGCTCTCCAGAGCCGAGGGTCCTTGGTAAAGGAGGGGGGCACCCAGGGGAGGGGGCTCCCCTTTAAGCAGTCCCAGAGCCTTTCAAGAGGGAGGAAGGGACACAATTCCACAAGGGTCCATTTCCATTCCTATGCAAGAAAACAGAACAGTAGGGTCTTTGTGCCTCCTGAGCTGCCGCACTCATCCCTGGCTGTCTGCGCATTCTCAGGGGCTTGTTTAGAGTTGCTGAGGCCTGGCGGATCTTATCTCTTTGGATTGGATGGGAGCAGAGTGTGAACATTTGGTATCTGGGCAAAAATCAACCACTTGGTCCTCCTGCACAGCCATGATTGAGAACCTCTGCACTGGAATCTTAGATATTTCAGCCCACCCTAAACTCTGTCTCTCCCAAACTCTTTTCTTGGCCCTTCCAATCCCTAGCCGTGCCCCACAGGCAGATGGACTCTGCACAGGGACCCTTACATCTCATTAATCAGAGTTGGGTCCCATGGTTAACTCTGGCTGCTGAATGGGCTAGGAAACCCCATAAGGCATATTCCTGCTTTGTTTTGGGAAGCGAGTTGTGCCCACTGGGAAGGACTAGGTGTGGCTGCCTCCCCACTCAGCCTGAGCAGAGTCTTTGTAAACAGCAGTCAAGTCAGAAGTGGGAGGCTTGCCTGCAGAGAGCCCTGACCTTGGCAGCCCCAAGCAAGAGCCTAATTACTAATTGTAATTTATCCCTGAGTTGGTGATTTGGGGAGAGGCACTGGGGATTCGTCGCTGCCTATGAGCAGCAAGGGGCAAAGGCAAGATCATTTATTTCTTCTTTCAAAAGATCCTTATGAGGCATGTCTTTTACGGCCGCACACTGATTATATTTCAAATGCGTTCAAGTATCCTTGATGTATTGCGAGGAGTCTGATTTTTTCTTTTTCATCGAAGCACTTATGAGGAAAAAGTACTTATAGGTAAAACCTGGGGAGCCTGTGAAGTGGGCTTTGCTCTCTTGCAGGGAACACTGTTGTAGGGGGCCACCACTCGGATGGTAAAGTCACCTGGCTCTGTTAGTGTTGGCTAGGTCGTCTGTGAGGGACAAGGGGATGGTAGCCTGGATGCTGTGATGGCAAAAGCTGCAGGGCCCCAATGTACCCCGGAAAATCTCACCCCTGACCTCACATGACTAACCCCCCATGACATCATCCTTTGACCAAAGCCACTCCTGCCTCTACCTCCCAAGTGCTGGGCTTATAGGCATGCGCCAACACGCTCAGCTTATGTGGTACTGTGGATAGAACCCAGAATTTCTATCAGACACTATGTCAACTGAGCTGCACCCCCAGCCTGCCAGCTGGCTGTTGAAACAGTGAGATCATGTACGAGCAGTTTATAAACAAACCACTGCCATCAGGGGCAGAGTCCCTCAGGGGCCTCTCCCGCTGCTGCCCCAACCTCTCCAATGAGTCCTTTCCATTCCTAGCAAATAAATGGTTAATCTGTGGTGTCACTGGTAGGGGAGATCTTCCAAGCCCCTGCTCCTCTTCTGCTTCCACTAGCTACTAAACTAGCTACTAAACTACCAAACTAAACATTTGGGCTTCACTTCCAGTTGTATCTATTTTCAAAGACTGTTGTTGGAGCTAAAATGAAAAAAAAAAAGGTGGAAAGAAAGGGGAGAGAGAGAAGAAGAAGAAGAAGAAGAAGAAGAAGAAGAAGAAGAAGAAGAAGAAGAAGAAGAAGAAGAAGAAGAAGAAGAAGAAGAAAAAGAAGAAGAAGAAGAGGAGGAGGAGGAAGAGGAGGAGGAGGAGAAGGTGGAGGGGAGAGGAGGAGAAGGTGGAGGGGAGAGGAGGAGGAAGAGAAGAAGAAGAAGAAGGAGAAGAAGAAGAAGGAGAAGAAGGAGAGGAGGAGGAGGGGAGAGGAGAAGGGGAGAGGAGGAGGAGGAGGGAAGAGGAGGAGGAGAAGGGGAGAGGAGAGGAGATTAGAGGAGAGGAGAGGAGAGGAGAGGAGGAGAGAGAATATTGCATCCTATGGCATCATTTAGCCATATTGGAATTTGTACACAGGCAGCGTTTTAAGATACTGTCGCCAATAAGAACACAGCTCCTACAAACGCACAGTGATCACCTGCACCTTTGGCCCATGGAGCACACTGCAAGGTGCATCCCCGGTACCCATGTCTGCAGAGCATCCAGTCTGAGAATCAAGGCTCCAAAGCGCCATTGTCAGAATGTCCCTGCCCAGTAAGGGCTTGTGGCAGTTGGAACGTCAAAGTCATCCCCACCAATATGCAGTCTGTACCCATACCCATACTGGACAAAATCCAGCCTGCACTTTCTGCCAGTTGCTTGGCTTCCGAGCCCACTGGCCCAGCCTTACGGGGTTCTTTTTCCATCTCTCAAATTCACTTGTGTCTTTTCATCTCTGGGTCACTGTTCATGTTGCTTCCACCAGTGGGGCTGCTATGTCAAGCAGCATGGGCAACTAAGCCAAGCTCAAAGTGTCAGTGTTCCCTTCAGAGCAGACTGAGAGCTGTAATCTCTTGTCTCCTATTATTGCATTGTCTTGTGGCTCATGCCCGTTTCTGTCTAGTATGTCAGCTCTTTACATTCATGGTGTGTGTGTGTGTGTGTGTGTGTATGTGTGTGTGTGTGTGTACATATACATGTGTGTTCATGTATGTATACACATATATGTATGTGCGGGTGCACCTGTTCTAATTTGCTTTCTGTTCCTGCGATAAAACGCTGATCAAAAGCAACTGTGGGGAGAACAGGGTTTGTTTGGCTTATAATTCCAGGTCACAGTTCATTCTTGGAGAAAGTCAAGGCAGGAACCCAGGACAGGGACTTGAAGGCAGCCTGCTTGGTATTCTACATGGTATTATCTCTGACCGAGTAACTCACTTAATAGCTAAAGAAGTACAGCAGAAACCGTGGATGGTGCTTCTTGCTAGCTGGCTCCCAGGCTGCCTCCTACTCGGCTAGCTTTCTTACACAGTTCAGGACCCCCTGCCTAGGGGTGGTGCCACCCAAAGTGGACTGGGCCCTTCTACATCATTTAACAATCAAAACAATTTCCAACAGACATGTCCACAGGCCCATCTGGTGGAGGGATTGTCCCAAGTGAGGTTTCTCCTTCTCAGATGACCATAGCTCCTATCAAGCTAACAAAATCAAACAAGGACAGCAGGCTAGCTCTCCTGCTGGGGTAACCTCTGCTTCCTGTGTTATGTGTAGACTTTCACAACTGCCACAGGCATTCTTCCCATTCCAGCCACCCTAGGTGTCAATGTCAGGATGCGTTCATATCCTGAGAGCTCATGCTACTGTTGTGGTTTGTTTAGTTGTGGATAATATTTTAGTTAAGATTCGTCTCTTACTTGATTCCATCCCCAGCTTCCACCCCCCACAGGAGGTTCCTGTTATTTGTTGATTGAGGGTCTGTGTGAAAACAGGAAGAAAAACACCTGGGGATTGAGGGGTGGAGCGAGGCAGGAGTAGGGAGTAGGAGGTGGAGGAGGAGGAGGAGGGAACAAGGGGATGAATGGAGAGAAGAACCAAGAGGAGAGCATGGGGTGAGGAAGCCTTGGAGTGAGCTCTCGGCCTAGCTGCCCGGGTATAGAATTCCCTGAGATTTGACATGGTTTGTGATTAATAAACAGCATTGGAAAATTCAACGCTGGACTCTCCGTTAAGTGCCATAACTTTATTTTAACATGCTACACTTCTAGAAGCCAGGTTTATGTAGTGACACCATAGGATATTTTTGAGATTTAAAGAAAAAAAAAAGCAGAGAAAGATATGAATACGTCTTAAAACCTTAAAAATCTTCACGCTTTGTTTTACCCTGCAAGAATATGGTCTCTTTGCTTTTGGTATAGTACCTGACGTTTGTTAAGAGTTATTGATTAATTCAATGTAATCAGTGTTCAAAGGAAGGAAATGAAGAGAGAAAAGAAGGAAGAAACGAAGACGTCATTTTAACACAACAAATCAGTAGTCATCCATGACGCGGTGTGAATCCGTTAGATGGGATTGTCTTTCTGACATTCTGGTACCCATCCATTTGGAAGGCGTCAACACAGGCACACTGGAATTTCAAGTAGGGAAAGGCGATCTTAGCGCACTATGGAGATCAGGCCCTCGGTGAGACATTCTGGATGGAAGCAGAGTCGCAAGGGGCAGGAACAAGTGAGGGGCAAACACAGCACCGAAGGAGCAACACCTACAGAGCACGTCAAGAAGGCGCCATCGCGGACGTGTTGCTTCTTTGTCTGCTTTAGCTGTTGCTTTGGCTGGGAAAGTGAGACAGAGACCACGCCCACAGCCTTTCAGATGCCATGTAGAGCTCAGAAGTCAAGCCTGGGTATCATTGTTCAGGATCCATGCACCTTATTTTAAAGACAGGGTCTCTCCCCGGTCTGACTCTCAGCAAACAGGCTAGGCTGGCTATCCAGAGAACCCCACAGCTCCTCCTGTCTCTGCCTCCCTCGCACCGGAATGACAGAGGCACACCACCATGCCTGCCTTTCTCCATGGGCGCTGGGGATCAAACTCCGGTCCTCATGCTTGCAGTGTAAGCATTTACTGACTGGGTCATCTCTCCAGCCCCAGTTCTGTGTTTTTGTTTTATTTTTATTGTTCTTGTTTTTGATACAGAATCTCATGTAGCTCAGGTTGGCCTTGAACTCACGTAGCTAAAGATAACCTTGAGCCATGATCCCCTTGCCTCAACTTCCCAGATGCTAGAACTACATACGTGTGTCACCATGGCCAGCCGAGAACATTGTTCTCGAGAACAGACAGGCGGTCACTGAGGCTTAGACATGCTCAGCAGCTATGTTTTGCTGCTCTTCTAGATCTGAGTTCAGTTCCCAGCCTGTGTCAGGTGGTTCACAGCCACCTGTAACTCTTCCAGCTCCAGGGGACCTGACATTCTTCAAGAGTCCATGGGCACCTCCACACCCATGGTGTTCACACTAATGCACACAAATAAAAAGTAGATTTTTTGAAAGAATAAATAACTAAAGACTGGAATAAATACCTCATTGTTGTCCTCAGCTTCGCCTACTACAATCCCCACCTGATAAAGGAACTCAGTCATCTAAACAGATGAGAATCCATCAGAGAATCAGAGTGCTGGGAAGGCCCTTAAGAACATGCAGCCCCACATGCTCTTTCGACAGACAAAAATCTAAGTCTCCAAGAAGGAAGAACAAGGACAGCTCACCTAGATCACATGACAAGCTGTTTTTAATTGTTTAACTGGTTGTAATTGTCAACTTGGCACAATATAAAGTCACCTTGGAATAGGATCCTGATAAAGGATTGGCTAGGCCAGGTTTGCTTGTAGGGGGTTGTGTTGGCTGTTAATTGGTTTGGGAAGATGTAGCCTACCATGGGAGGCACCATTCCCTAGGCAGAGGGCGGGGCAGACTGTATAAGTGTGGCAAGCAAGCTGTACACTAGCAAGTGAGCATGCCCTTGACTGTGAGTGTGATGTGACTAGTTGTTTCAAGTTCCTGTTGCTGTGAATTCCCCACAATGATGGACTGAAACCTGGAACTATGAACTAACAGAACCTTTTCCCCTCCCAAGTTGGTTTTTGTCCTGATATTTTACCACTGCAACAGAATTGAAACTAGGACACTGGTTGAGGCCCTCCAGGCAGTGGCTTTCCTTACAGAGTGGTGAAGCTCTCTCAAGGGTCAGATTGGAGTTTCTACCTGTGATCTGTGACTTTTGATTTGTGGGGACCCTGAAGGACTCCGCCAGTTGTTACTGTCTATGCACAAGACCCTGTGTGTCTTCTTAAACAGGGAGGATGCTTCGAGCTGTAAGAAGCAGTGTTCATCTCAATTGGCTCTAAGAAGGAAGAGCAAAGGCCTCCACAGGGGTCAGGATGCTCAGAGCAGCATCACCATCCCACAGCTCAGAATCAGCTTGCCTCTCTTCCCTTCCAGTCTACCCTCTCCAGCCTGCTGCCTCAGTTTCTCTTCTGGTCCAAAGATGGTCGCTATGTTCAAGGGGCTACTTGTACATCCACTGACCTCACACGGTGGAACTCAGGCTATGACTGGATCTCCTCACTAAGTAGGCCAGGCTGGCCTAGACCCTGCCATTCCTCCTCTGCCTCTCTAGTGCTAGGTTATGGAGGTGCACAACCATGTCCTACTTGCAAGCATCTATTTTTGTTAGCCAAACTCTCCCAGAACAATTCTCTCATTGGTCAGAATAAGATATAAACTCCTTTATAAGCCAATGACAGTCAGATGCCCAGAAGTGGTTTAAACTAATCGGAACTGCCCCTGAGGTATTGGCATGGGGCACTCAGATGAATTCAGGACTCTGTCACCAAGAGGAAGGCAACAACAGGCAGGTACTCAATAGCATCTGCACCTGAGAACAAGTAGGTTATCACTCAGAGTACGAACTCTGGAGCTATGCTGACCAAGTTCAAATCCTTGCTCTGCTGCTTCCTGTGTGTTCTCAAAACAGGTTGCTTTGCCTTTCTGTGCCTTGGATTCTTTGGAGAATAGAACAAACTCGACCTCCTGTGCTATAAGATGATATATTAGCATTTGAAAAATATGCAAATAGCATCAATATGGAAGAGACTTGTCCCCAGTTAATGTTAGGTAAGGGCAGCTGGTATTAGTTACGTCTTAATTTTCTCCATATTTTGCAGATGGAAACATACACACAACCCCTAAGCCTGGCATCACTACCCCATCTATTTTGTGAGTATTTTAGAACCGAGCCTCAATTTTCAAACCTTGGGACTTCACAACCAACACCAGCCTTCCCTCTCATGACGGTGAACTCTCTTAACCATCCTCCCTGGTGACATTTACAAGTCCACTAGACACCACGCCTCTGAAAACACCCTATGACAGCTCCAAGATGGCACCTCATCCTCCCCACTCCACCATCTGTTCGAGAGTCCTCAGAGTCCTCCAGGATCCAATGGGTATATTTTTCTCCTTTCTGAGACTCTAAGGTAGGAACCTTCTCTTGACCCAGTCTTTGAGCCCTTCTTAGTAAACAAGACAGTGCTTGTCTCTAGAGGAACAGAACCAAGAGAATGGGGGGAAGGGCAGACTAGATGAATAGATATCATTTACCAGAATGCCTTACAACCAGTAGGGATTGGGCAATCCAACAATGGCCCAGTGGCCATCTGCATGCTGGGGAGGCTAAAAACCCAATAGCTGTCCAGCCCATGGTGCCTTGGCAGTCCAAGTCTGGTGCTGGAGGACTAGAGGCCAAAGAGTCTCTGGCCTATGGTCCATTTGGAACTCAAAGGAACTAGAGTCTGATGGTGTGGAAGGATGCAACAGGAGAGGTAAATGCACTCGCCACCAAGACATGAAGCTAAGCGAAAAAGAGCACACTGAACTGGGCGGGTCATCAGAGGGTACCACTCATTCTAGGAGAGGGTCTTCCTTTCAGTTGATCCTCCCTAGAAATGCCTTCACAGATCCACTCAGAGGCATGTCTCTTAGTTGATCCCACATCTAATCAAGTTGATGATCAAGATTAACATCATGGAATCTCCATAGAACAAGTCCTGTCTATTGAGCCACATAGAATTGGACCAAAATACAGTGTGTACCCACAAGGACTCTCCAGTCTAGCTGGAAACATAGCTGACAAGTCTAAGTCACTTGCCCATCCAAGTACCCCACAGGGATCAGGCTCCCAAGTTGAAATTTCTGTCCACTCCTCCAGTCTCCTTTTATTTTAACTCCCTGCACCCAACTGCCTGCTTGGTGTTCTTGATGTTCCTTGAGAGTCAAGGCCATGCATTTAGTGGCACCATCCCAAGTCCGTGCAGAGCTTGGCGAGCCTGGAGTCTCAAGCGCTCCAGTGTACTTCTGCCGACTGAGCGAGCTAGCAAGTTCACAGGCAGCATGAGAGTACTGTAAAGGATTTGTGTTAACGCTCCTTTGTTCCATTCTCAGAACAACACTCCTGGGACCTTGGTGACAACTTGAAGACAGACTGAGTTCTCAAGAGGCTGTCCAGGCTGGAAGGCTGAGAGCAGAAGCCACACTGGTTAGAGACGCAAGGCATGCTGGGTGAGAAGATAAACATGTAATTAGAAGATCCTACCCAGCTCTAGTCCTTCCCTGGAAGGGAAGGATGCTGTGGAGTAGAGATTACATGTGCCTCCGGGTCAACAGCTTGGCTCAGATGCCAGTAAGGGAGCTTTGCTCCATGAAGCATCCCAAGCAGACACAACTGAGCAGGCTGTTTCCTCCAGGATTCCACTGCCGACACCTGCCACTTACAGCTCCACTTGTCGCCCCTGGCTTTCCATGGTAACAACCACTTCAGCCAAGCCTGAGATCCGCTCTGTAGGGACCATCCCACCCACATCTCAAAGGCGGACACTAACAGAGAGAGAGAGATCAGAGGTCAAAGGCCTTGTAGGGGCTCCTGCCTGTAATCCCAGCACTTGGGAAGTGGAGGCAGGAGAATGGCCGTGAGTTTGAAGCCAACCTGGGCTACAGAGTGAGACCTTGTTTCAAAAACAAAACAAAATGAAAGTCTTGGCCAACAGTTCCTAACTCGGAAGGCCAGTGCTCTGGACCTAAGCTCAGAGCTTCCATGAGCCACCTTGGCTGGGAGGAGCATTGAGTCTTGAGGATTCATGCCTTTGTGTTTCCTGGTGACATAGCAGTTTGTCACCAACAACTACGATCTCTGAGCCACTGTTCTTCCATCTGTCCTTATGGAGGCTGTCATGAGAATATCTATGTACACATGTGTGTCTGTATATGCTATGTCTGTGTGTCCATGTAATGTGTCAACGAAACGTATGTATGTTTATGCATGTATATACTTCTTTATTTTATGTGTATGCGTGTGAGCAGGTGCCTTCAAAAGCTAGAAAAGTACATCGTATCCCCTGGCGATGGAATTACAGGAAGTTGTGAGCCTCTCAACACGGGTGCTGAGAAGGAAACTCAGGTCTTCTGCAAGAGCGGCAAGCACTCTTAAAAACTGCACCATCTCTGTCTTCATGTGAATAGGGTACATGGATGAGAATGTGTGTGCTTGTGTGTGAGTGCATGTGCTTGTGTGTGTATATGTGTGTCTGTGTGTATGCACATGGGAGCACGCATGCAGTGGTCCAGCAAAGAGCCAGAGCATCTTGTGCCATAGGCGTGTTCTGTGGGCGATGATGGATCCCTTTGGTAGC